>NW_004624837.1:816111-830931 GCF_000247695.1 Heterocephalus glaber | reverse complement strand
TATATATAAAATTTTATTAATATATTAAATCTTTGTGTTGCTTTCTTTTTATCTAATATAATTTTTCTATCACTAATGTTTCTGGAAATTGGGTCCTGTGCTTTAGAAAGGGAATGTGCCTTTATATGTATAAATTTATGTGCAATTATATCCAAAAAAATATTTTAAATTCAATGCTTTCCACTGAGTATAACAAATAGAATTGCTAGAAGAGCTTTCAATATCCAAAAGAGGAAATGCCAAAATATAGTAAATGGGAGGCATAGACTAGGGAAGTCATTATTTTAAAAAGTGTTTGTGCGGGAGTTAATTTGTCTACTTTAAATACTAGGTGGTCAAATCAACATGCTTGGATACAATATGCTTTACTAGGAGCTATTTTTGATTTGCACAAATGGTTGAAGAATAAATTTAAAAGATGCTTTTTTATGGTTGGTGAGGATGTTGATGGTGGTTAATGAAGCTGAATTCTAACTCACCCTTTATTTCTTCTCCTACCTCTAAAACTGCTTTGCACTAGCCAGTGATTATTTGGCTCATTCAGATATATGATTGCAGATATAAAGTTATTGTTGGTTCATTAAATAATTAGAGATTTCAGGTTTAATTGAAAGGTAAAGAGTGATAAAACTGCCATCAAAAATGAATGGATTGCCAGATGTTTCTCTGGGGACTGCCAGGTGTCATTCAATTGAAATTGAAAGGGTAAACTTCCTTCTTGTCATGCAGCTTCTGGTGACCTGCCTTCCTGGGGTATGGATCCATGTATTAAATCAAAGCCTTTGAAATATTTAGGAAATATTTTTATCCCAATTATGCCTCCTCAAATAAGCACACATATAAAATGAACCAGGGAATGCTAAAGTCTCTTTTAGTCCTTCTATGTGTAGTATTAAATATCAGAATGTACTTAAAGAAGACTGTGGATAAGAGTGGAATGTGCTGCACCTAGCACTGAAGCCTGATAGGATGCAATTACCTGCCAAGTCAAAAGAGGTTTGAATTGAGGAGAAGAGGAAGGAAGGCAGAGAAAATTTGGAATCTGTATGCTCTGTCTTCGCCTGTCCATATTTCTGTTACATAGTGTAAGTGGGAATAAAAACTGACTCTCTACTTTGCCAATGTACTTTTATTTATTTATTTATTTATTTATTTATTTAGCCAATGTACTTTTCACTTTGGGAACAACATGCAGGGACCAAAACAAGAGAAGCCTGTTTGCATTCAATAGATTAAGAGCAACCCATTGACCTAAAGGCTATCAGTTGAGTTTTTAACAGCTCAGATACTTGAATTATGGATGAGTCAGGTTTCTCTTTGGGTCAGAAGTCAACACACAAGGTTGATACCACGGTTAAGACACAACCCAGGGTAACATTTGTTCTGGGATCTGACAGACAGATGTGGGGATGTGGGTATCATCACTGATACTGTACCAAGATGGGCCTTGCTGGAATAACTTTATCCAATCTCTTTCTTTAATATCCTCTCCGGTGGTCTGGGAATAATAAGGCTGTCTTTATGAATAAATGATACAACATATGTCAAGTTCTGAAAATGTCCCTAGCATAAAACAAATGCCCAAAAATGATAGTTTATGAGAAAAATGGGGCACATCATTGGGAGAAAAGGTAACACTGAGAACTTTGCTGAAATAGGGGAACTTGGATTTTATATAAATTAAGATATCTGTAATTTAAAAGTGGAAGCACACAAAAAATAGATTTGTGTTGGTATTTAAGAAATGATACCATCAAAAATTTTAAAAGATATTAACAGGAAAAAGGTATTTTATTTTTCTCTCTTTTTTAAAGGACCCAGTGCTCCACATCATGACTTAATTCAGAGAAGGATTTAATGTGGCTAGAAAATGTTTATTCCAGAGGAAAGTAGTTTGAGCATTGGATGGCTAAATGAATATAAGCACACCAACAGCAGTGTCTTTAATTTCTTTTCTAAATGTCTTTCTCCCAATGCTTAGAAGAGTGTGCCACGTGCAGTGAGTGTTTTTAGGGTTGTGCATGCTTATTATGCATGACTACATACTAAGGAGGAGCAAGGCACCACCCCTTTGGTCCGAGGTTGTTTTATGGTACTGTGTTTTCTAGATCCTAACCACTCTTTCAAATTCCAAGAAAAAATATAGAGTAGAGAAAATAATTTTGTTCCTTGGGGAAAGTAAGAATTTGGCTAGCTATGGTTAAAGAAAAAATTACTGGTCTGAAAAGTTGATGAACGTATGTTTGACTAGTAATTGTTGTACTTCTTTTGTTTCAGTGATTCAAAGCAATCTTAGGTTTTCCTATGGGCTCTTTCATTTTAGACAAGTGAAGTACAAATTATCTTTTTTCTAACATCATTCACCATTATTTCAACTTCTGATGATACTGTGTTACATGTTACATTTTTTCTTACCTATTTGCTCAGAATAATATCTTTCAAATAGTATCTTTCTGTTTTTCTATATAAATATCTAACCTATTTATCTGGTTCCTTATACAATATTCCATCATGTGTAGTTACTATATTAATTCCTTCATTTCCTTATACACCAATCTAGGTTGTTCCCAATTCTTGGCAACAAAAGCAACTTTCCACAGAATTTTACATATTCTCATACCCATTTATAAATTTCCAAGATCAAAATAAAAAGCATACATTTTTTCTGAGATCTATTTGGCTATGAATTTTTTTGGAGGGAAAGGGAGAATTTTGTTGAAATATTGTCTTAAGAACATGGTTTTGAGAAATGCTAGCTAGACTAGAGAAATAGCATGTGGATTAAACATGTATTTTTACTTTGAGAAAGAATAAGGCCAATGTGGTCTATACATTTAGAAAATGTTAAACTAAATTACTAAGCTAAGCACTAAGTAATAGAAAATATTTTTATTATTGCTTTCTCCTCATTCGCCTTCTTTCAGGTACAGTAGTTTTCTTTCACTACTGTCTCTGCAGTCAGCACAAACATTGGGCTTTCAGAGTCATGAGCTTCAGCACTAGTGTTAGCTTGTTCCCAGCTGAGAGGCATACCACATACTGGTTTGATGAAACTACCAGGATCAGAGACAATTTTCTGAACACTGTGTTTAATTTGGCAGTTTCAAGGCAGTTCTCCATCACTTCACATAAATGTAATAAAACCTGAGAGAGAAGTACTGTGTAGAATATGATAGTGTGCGTTTTGGATTCAAACAAAAACAAAAATTATAAAGAGTCCATCATATATGTTTTATAATATATAAATTATAATGCTGTCACTTAGAGAAACAAGGAAAATTAAGTAATATCTTTTTAAATTATTTTGATATTAAGGTCAAAGGTATAATTCATCTATAATAGGAATTTATTCTAAGACCTGAGGATGTAAAAATGAATGAAATAGCATTGCCTTAAAGAATCATAGTGTTTGAGAAATTAAACACATAGTTTAATTGTTATAAAACACCATGAGTTATTATGGGACATTAACAAAAGCAGGCTGGTACTTTAAGAAATGAATTTGTTTAAAAAGCTAGTATCAGGGCCAGGGATTTAGCTCAGTGGCACTGCCACCTGCCTTGCAAGCAAGTGCAAGATCCTGAGTTGGATCCCTGGTACCAAAAAAAAAAAAAAAACCCCCAAAAAAAAAACCAACTAGTATCTAAAAGAAGCAGGACAAGTAAGGTTCAAAGTGAAATAAATGAAATACAAGAAAAACACTAAATTGGCAGTTTAAAGATCTCTGCTCAGAACTGACTCATTTCTGATAACATGTGAGCTTTTTAAATTTAGACTTACATGTTAATAATTTATTTTCCTCAGCCATCAAATAAGAATGAGACTTCTTTACCAAGAATTTAAAGAGCAAGATAAAACATGGAATATGAGAATGTTTCCTGAAATTTGCTAGGAAGTTAATAAACTTAAGATTAACCTTAAAACTTAGAATCACTGCTAAGCATAAAAATTTGATCATGTTATATCTTAGTCACTCTTATAATAGATGAATATAGGATTATTTTTATGTTTGTAGGTTAATAATATAAAATTTAGACTATATATCACTTCTGTGTGAAAGTTATGCAATATATGAAGTTTCATTTTTTACAGAGAGATTTACTGCTTTGTACTTCTTTCTTATTTCCATTCTCCTCTTAAATAATATGCTCAGAAAGTATTAACAATTAAACTGGAGCAATCAGGGGAGAAAATATATGTGATCCCCGCCAGCATGTAACAGTGAACTCCTTCAGTTAGATTCTAAGCCTTAGAATGTACTCTAAGGTCTTTGAAGTACCCAGAGGGTTGATGTCATTCAGAGAAACTCAGCAAAATAATAATTTGAAGCAAATGAAAATATAAACCTTAAACCTTTCCCAGTTCTGCAGGATCATCACATTCACTTACTTTAACTTTAGAGTTTGCGTCCATGCAGTTGAAGGAACAAAACCTGTTTCCTTTCCTGCCTTGCCTTTTCCTTTTTCTTTCCTGGGAGTGCCTTCTCAACCTAGAACGAAGTTTCCTATGTACTTATATATTTGATAAGCATTACTTTCACCACTCAAGACATTCTAAAGGATTTAAGATGATCTGTATATATGTACAATTCTTTTTTAAAAATAAACAATATTTGTGTATAATTTAGAGGGCCAGAATAGTTAAATTAGAATTCTTGATCTTATTAAATATAATCTTTTTGTACCTAAATTCATCACTTAATGGTAAAATTATTCATAATCACATGATTTCTCATATCGTTTTTAGAAAGGAAGCCACTGAAGATTTCTTCACAGTGTTATTAACCACGTGAAGATAGGATTAATCCAGAAATCCCAACCCCCCCTTTTGTTGGTTACAATATGACCAACTTTCACTTATTAAAAATAAATGTTATTTGGACACTCACTATGCCATAGATACTGGAGGTGAAGCAATAACCAAATCAAAGTCCCTGTGCACATGGAGCTTACCTTCAGAAAGACTGAGCAATGCACACAGTAATAAGAAAATCTTACATAATGTTATCAAATCTTTGATATATTCATTATTATGTAAGGCAGCTCAATTGTCTTTCTTCATCTTGTTAACAAATACACTTCTTAATCTCTAAGCTCATTTGTCAGACTTGTATTCTTGTTTTAATGTTCTATTATACTCTGTCTGAACATTTCTGTAGAGGAATCAAAGTATGAGTTGTTTTTTTTAAATCTATTCACAAAATTAGCCAAATTGTAATTATTCTAGTAATAAGTTGTTATATAAATTTTAAATACAACATGAAGTATATGGTGTCTTTGAAAAATATTTTATACACCCATCTAAGCAGCTTATTGTAATAAAATATATATGATCATGAATTAGCATTTTTTTGAACAATGTAATCAATTTACTTCAATAATAGTAATATATATTGGCCAGCTAACTAGGTCATTTTCTTCTCATTATTTTCATTCAAAATTCATATTTTGCCTTTTGTTCTCCACACTGGAATTATATTGTTATATCTTGAACATGTCTTCAAGTATTTTCATCCTTCTTCCAGGAATTTGCTGCACTGACAAAAGAATTAAATGCCTGCAGGGAACAACTTCTGGAAAAAGAAGAAGAAATTTCTGAACTCAAGGCTGAAAGAAACAACACAAGAGTAAGTATAAAGTAGTCTACTCTTGGAATTAATTCTATGCATACTTCAGTGCCTTATATCCAATATTCATGTAAAAATATAAGCACTTAGAAACTTCAGGAATACTTTAAGCAGATATCGACTCAAAGTTACTTTGAAAAAGAAGGACATACTATAGAACTCTAAATGACAGGAAATCTAAATTTTAGTCTTGGCTACTAAATCACTGTGTTGCCTTAGAAAATATCCTAGTTCCTTCTGGCCTTTATTGGACTTTAAAAAGAAGGAATGCATTTCAATAATGGGTTTCAAACTTTCAAATGGCTGTTGGAGGAAGAGCAATACCTCAGAGGCTACAAATGGACAAAGAAGGAGACTTGGGAGAGGACTGAGAGTTTAGATGATGGAGTTCTATGAGGATTTGGTCATCTCATTCCAGTAGAGTTTATTTAAAAAGGAAAGAGAAAGTGCTAAAAATGGAAAACCACTGGAACAGATCTCTGCCAATTGAAAGCGACCTACCATTTAAATTTTAGAAGGCCACTAAAGAAGACTTTGAGTTTTGATATGCATTCTGTTTATATGAAACCTAATTTCATAGAAGTTGGTACATTCTACTTTTGAAAACTCATATATCTTATCAATCTCATGATATGTTCTGCAACATTAGTGTTCAGAACTTAATCAAAGTTGTTATATTTTCTAGCTTAGAAATTTCATAAAATACATAAATTACATTACTCATAACTGAGTAATTTAGTAAAGAAAAGTAGAAACCACTTTTGTGTAGATAGAAATCTCATTTAAATATTAAGCAGTTGAAAGTATTTTAAGTATCATAGTTTAAGAAATTAATGCTGAGAAAATAAAGCATAGTTAGTGGCCTATTCATCTCATGTTTGGTTTTAGAGAGTAATATAGACTATAGCTCCATGAAATGTGAGCTTATGCCTCTAATGAGAGTAGGAATTGCATGCATAATGGTTATATGATCGAATTTAATTTATGCCTTCATTTATTAGGGTCTTATGGTGTGGTAGAGAGAATTCAATCATATGTGTGTGAACTGGTGTTCATTGGGACTTCGATGAACCAGTCACATAGATTCCCTCAAATTACAGATTACAAGGTAGTTTAGACCATGTTATAAGGTGTCAGATGAAATTACTTTTGTTTCTCTCTCCCTTTCTGTATATTTCCCACTTTTGATTTTTAACTTAACATTGTATTTTCATACAAATTTGAAGTTTATTTCTGCCATGAAATTTATTCTGCCCTTATTTTATATTTTAATACTTTAGATTTGATGCAATTCACTACAGCCAAATGTAAAAATAGGAGCAGGAAACTGAGAATGGAGGAAAACACATCTGTCTGTCTGTCTATCTATCTATCTATCTATCTATCTATCTATCTGTCTATCTATCTATCTTCAATGAATTCACATATGTAAAATGCATCAGACACTTTTATTAGCTCTGTATATATCTCTCCTTTGTTTATTATTTTTTTTCTATAGCTCTTTACTTATCCTGCTGATGACTTCATTGTCTAAGCACAGGCTCTAGATTTAGATGTCTTTATCTTTCAAATTCTTTCTCTGCTCTTTATTGTGTGAATTCTACTGGGTTAACTGACATTTTTTCAGTTTATTTCATTTATAAAATGGTGGAGATAATCATGATACTTAAGTGGGAGTTGAATGAAATTCATTTAATACGTAGAGTAATAATAATGAAAATACTGTAGCTAGCATTATTAAGTGCCAAATATTTTTCTAAATGTTTTTCTCACTATATCCTCACTCCAGTTGTCATTCTAATGTCACTATTGGGGCAATTAAGGTACTAAGTGACCTGCCAAAGCCACATGGCTTATGGCACACCTAGTGATTGTGATTCTGAGTTTAACCATAGGCTATGCATTTAGAAATCATATACCTATTTCACCCACAAATCAGATTTGATACAAAGTGATTGATGATGTTCAGAGAAGAGTGGCATTTGTTTAAATTTCTGTAGTTCAGTAGTTACCAGTCATGTGAAAGTAATGTATTTATTTTGATGTCAGAGCTGAAAGTTGTGGCTATGTATCATTTTTCTCACTACAGAAATACTTGATCCCCAGCTCAAAAATACAAATGAATGAACTAAATCAATGTAATTTCTAGAGGTGCTCTTAAGCCATCCTAATATTATTCATGTTTATACAAAAACAGACATTTCAAAAATTACAGTAGATATTTATAGAAACAGGACTGGGGATTTAGCTCAGTGGTTCTGCCGCCTGTGTTGCAAGTGTAAGGACCTGAGTTTGATCCCCAGTACCAAAAAAAAAAAAAAGTAAGCTTTATTGTTTACTATTCCCATAGTGATAGAAATGTAGAAAAAATAGAACAGTTGATAGATAAATTAAAATGTTATAATATTCAAAATATTGAGAATAGAAAACAAACTTCATTAATATATAAAACATGAAATAAATATAAGTTGTGAAATAACATTATTTCTAAAACTTCTGTGTCAATAATTAGGCAATTTATATTTATAGAAAATAATATATTCCTGATTTATTTCAACATACTCAAGTTGATCAGTAAAACTTACCATATTTTGGTAAAATTGTATAGATTAATTAAAAGATGAAGAAAAATTGAGAATATTAATGTAGTTAATACTGTCAGTATCAGAATAGAGAATATTTTTTTATTTTTGGAGCTATTTAAATGTTTTTGTGGCTGAGGATTTTAAAATATGGCATCAGTTATTGATAATATTTAAAACTATAACTATTAGGGCCAAGGATTTAGCTCAGTGGTTCCGCCATTTGCCTTGCAAACGCAAGGTTCCAAGTTTGATCCCCGGTACCAAAAAAAAACCCCCCAAAACTATAAGCATTATATGACTTTGAAAAAGAAGCTATGCATTTGAGAGCCAATCTTAAGACCATTTATAAACAATAAACTATGATTCAATCTCATAGGTCATAAACTAAGAGAAAGCCTTAATTGCACTGGAAACGTTCTTACCATGCCCTTACTTCTGAGCCAGAAGAGTCATCTTAAAAGTGTTCAGATGGAATCAGGCACTTGCTATTAGAGAGGAAAACTTCTATTCTTGACAAATCTATATACACACAAATTAGTAATTGCCTCTAAGCATTGTTCCTCAATGAGTAAAAAATACAACCTAATTCAAACAAGTAGACGCTAATAGGTGTATGCAGATAAGCATACTAAATGTGTATGCATATGTATGCCTGTGTATTTATTTATGAAAGGCCTAAGCTAAGTACAATGCGAGAAGGAAAAAGATAGGACATATACCCTCTCAACAGCTATTTCAATGTTATAATCAAGCATCTATACACAAAACATCAATTTTAAACAATATTTGAAAGTGATGATGGTGCATGGGATAGGCATGAAAGCAAGCAATTTAAAGTTTTTCACTTTCAGGTGTTAATATTGTGCTATGTTATCATACTAAAATAGGCAAACTAATTTCCAAGACACAGTGTATTTCTAGTTGAATGATATTTGTTACTGAAAATACTTGCACACAAAGTTATGCTGAATTCACATCTAATAGGAAGGTGTGTAGTTTGGGAAATTCTTGCAGGACCATAGTAAAAGACAGATCTAGATTATCCAAGGTATTTGATTTGGCCAGACACAATCCAAAACTTTAAATTCCTGATGATTATATAGGATGGGCCATGCTTCTGTGTGTGGGCACATGAACACATAATAAGTGTGTGTACATATATAGTCCATGGTGCTTTGAAAGGAATTCTAACATAGGACTGATGGCCATTTCCATGGTGACTGCCATCTTCTGATGCTATCAAAGAGAGTGTCATCAACACCTTCTGGATCAGTTTTAAATATTAGACTAATGTTGTGACTCACATTAAAGGTGTACAATTATTAGATTAATTGCTCCTCTTAGTATTTACATCCATTTACCTGAATTTTTTAATAATAGACTTTTCATTTCTTATGATTAAAATCTGAATTTTAGACAAATTCTTAGTTTGGCAGTTCCTATCCATTGACTTGTTGAACTTTAACAACTGGCTCATTTCCAGAAGCTTTCACAGAAATATTTCCATCACCACAAAACTGTATGAGGTTTTCCAATTCCAAGTTGGACTTCTTCAGTACTTCTACTTTTCAAAAAAGATATCATGAAGAAAATAGATTGTCAAGACCTTTCTATCAAAGATGTATGGAAATAATTTGTTTAATAATTTGTTTCTTTCCAAGTCATTTGTCTGCATCTCTTAGGTCCAGATTTACATCATCTTCTTGCCAATTTGGTGGATCTGTAGTGGTGAGAAGAAAAGGCCTTCTGCATCTGACTGTTGTGCTTTGTAGTAAAACCAACATAGAACAAGTGGCAGCAAATGGTGCCTATAATCTTTACATCAATAGGGCTTCCATCATGGTCTGCATTTTGGGATCGTGGAACTCATTTTGTTACAAGTAAGACACATACCACATAAGTAGGCAGTTTTGCCTTTTGAATATCCTTAGTTAGCCTGAATTTTCCATATTCAACCTCATCATTCTATATAGCAGCAAGGCCCCCTGCAAGCACACAAATCTTGAGGCCATCAGATCCAATTTTGGATCCTTTTTTTCTTGTAATAAGAATTTCCCAGAATTTCTTGTGTTGAAAGAGGTAAACACTTTCATGTCATACCAATCTTTCATAAAAATGGACCAACTACTTTCTTCTTGACTCTTTTTGTGGCCTTGTAAAGTACATATGCCCGTGGTGCTATTCAGAGAACCGAAATTCTCCCTACCGTCTTAGAACTTTAAAACCCGTAGATCATGCTGGATGAGAACACTAGGGCCACACTATGTAGTCTAAAAATTTGTGTTTATCATTAATTCGTACAAGTATTAAGCATGTAGTACATAGATTATCATTGGAAGCATTGAGGAATATTAAGGATAAGTTAAATTTCTCACTTCTTATGGAGTCTGTTTATATTAATAATAACATATTTAGTTTTCATTATTATCTACATAAGAGCTCATAATTGCACAAAACAGAGTATAGCTCAGCTGTTTTAATAAAAAAAGACATTAAGGCATATAACAAATCTCTACAGTAACTTTCCATGTATAATTTCTATATTTCTTAACCTTGTAATTTCTTCTCACAGTCTTACTCCTAGAAACATGGAGCATCTCTTGCTACCCATGATGACAAAATAGTAGTACCCCAGCCCTGCATGTTGCCTTCTCTATTCCAGCTCAGCCCCATAAGGGTGGTTCTTGTTGATTGACTCATTTCTGCCACCTAGTGGTTGTCATAGCATAAATGATTTCTTTTTTCTTTTCTTTTTTTTTTTTTAATTAAATTCTTTTATTGGTACATTGTAGGTATACAACACAATTACATTTCTCATTGGGAATTGAACCTTTACATAATGCATCTTGGTTCTTATTTTTTCCCCATTCCTAGCCCTCCCTTCACGCCCTCCACCCTTCCCTATTTACAAAGTCTTTATTTCCATCTTTTCCATTTCTCAGCATTTTTCCTTTCCCTTCTTTCCTTTCCCCTGCCCCTCCCACTACCCCTACCCCTTTGGACCTTTTCTTCCTATTTTACATTATCGATTATTCATTCTAATCATTGGTACATTTTAGGTATACAGTATAATGACATTCATCATTGGGAATTTGCACCTTTACATAGTCTCTCTTGTTTCTTATTTTTCACCCTTGCCCAGCCCTCCCTTCACCCCCTCCATTCCTACCTATTTACAAAGATTTTGTTCCTATTTTTCCATTTTCTCATATTAATCCCATTCCCTTCTATCCTTTCCCCTAGCCCTCCCACTTCCTTCCCCTTTGCCCCCTTTCTTCCTATTTCACATTACCTATTATACATTTAGTCCTTATTTACACTTTCAGTTTCTCACCCCAGAGAAACTATTCGGTATTTATTCATGTGTGTCCTATTTATTTCACTTAAGAGTATCTCCTCAATGTGCATCCACTTAGCTATAAATGTCTCCAATTTCTCATTTTTTATGGCTGAGTAGTACTCCATTTTATATTAAAAAAACCCACATTTTCTTTCTTCAGTCTCCAGTTGATGGGCATTTGGTCTGTTTCCAAGTTTTAGCTATCACAAACTGTGCTGCTATGAACATGGGCACACATATATCACTGTGGTATGATTCTTTTAATTCTTTGGGGAAGATCGCCAGCAGGGGAATAGCTGGGTCAAATGGGACTTCCAGTCCTAGTTCTTTGAGGTATCTCCATACTGATTTCCACAGTGGTTGTACCAGTCTACATTCCCACCAGCAGTGGAGCAGGGTTCCTCTTTCCCCACAGCCCCGCCAGCATTTGTTATTGGTTGTCATAGCATAAATGATTTCTTGTATTCTATATTGGAATGGTTGGATTCAGTTTGAGCAACTATCAAATCTGAAGGGTATATCCAAAATATTTTTAAGAAGCCAAAAGTGGCAAATGTCCACTACAGTCGAACTTTCCTAATGACCTTTTTGCATTATAATTTTAAACAGTTTTACTGACATGTACCTATCCAACAGTAAAACTATAATTCTTAGAACAAAAAAGAAAAAAAAGTGAATCACTTTTTCTTTACACTCTCCACAGATATCATCACAAGGGCTCAAGTTTTATGGCTATAGCTAGGAAGTTGGCCATTTAATGGCTTTAATAACTCTATCAAACTTACTCTTAAAAAGCCTATTTTGTCAAGTTAATGAACAACTGCTGTCCTTGAAACCAGGGTCTCTTTTATGCCCGTTTAGCAAATGATGTGGGGGTCAAGGAAGTAGGTTGAAATCTATAACAGGAATTCTGTGCTTTTGTCCATGAGATTATTGAAACTCTCTTCTATAATGGGTGCCAAAGAATCAGTCCTAGCCCAGAGCCAATATCAAAGAAATGCTGACGTTCTCTTGTCTTTGGTACTGTTACCCAGATAAGTGGTTGCAGATAGGGCTTTTAGGGAGATTTTTCTGATATCCATTACATCATAGCAAATTGTCCTAAAACTTAATGAAACAAACAATATTTTACTATGTTCATATATTTTGTGAACCAGAAAGGGAATAGTGGGAATGGTCTTTCTTTGCTACATAATATTCAGAAGAATCGGCTGGGATGTTCTGATGGCTGCCAAAAATAATATGCAGATGTGTTGTTTCTTCTATCAGAAAAATAAAATGAAAAACACTAATCTATAATGTTTGCCAATTTTTATGATGTGAATATTCTTGTCATGATTAATATGAAGGTACTAGTATCGTGCCATTGAACTACCAGCTCACAAAATTCCTGAAAATTAACATTCTCAAAGTGTGAATAGGCCAAATGCAGCACACCAGTTTCAAGGGTAGCTCAAATATTTGAGGCTAAAAAGATTATCCTGGGAGATATCTTCTTCATTGTCATGTCTGGTACCAGGGCTAGAATGGTGGATGACAAAGCAAGCTTAGATCTGTATGTTACCTCTGCATCACTGTGGCTTCAAAGAGATCAGACTTCTTAGATGATGGCTCAGGAATCTAAAAGAAAATACACCAGTGTCTAGCTGAAAGCTTTCTTACTTTTTAAGATCTAGAATCAGAATTCAATAAATGTGGCTTCTACCATGATATATTGGTCAAGATAGTCACAGGTTCACCCAATACAAGAGGTAGGGAATATAGTCTCCTACCTCTCAATGAAAGGACAAAGAATTTGGGCTAATTTTTATAGATCACCAGGAGGCATATAGTAGCTACTTGTGACACTGACATAAGAATGTGATATTTTTTCTTAAGAATACTCAACCTGAGGCGAAGAGTATATTGTAGTGGTAGAACGCTTACCTAATATGTGCAATGTCCTGGGTTTGATCTCCAGGAGTACAATAAAATAAAATGTAGTATAAAATACCCAACCTCACCTTGATTTAAAGAAATCTCTATATTTACAATGACCCAAGAATAGGATTTATGGAAGCCAAAAACTATCATGTAACCCAAGTCAAGATTTAGTCCTCTAGCTAGAGAGACTTTGAAAAATATTAACAATGTTACATTATATAAGAACCTAATCCTTACTGTATTGTTAGGAACTCGACAATCAATTAACCAATATATCAGGTTTCTTTTTGCTGAGACACTGTACCAGACATCCACAACTTTGAGGAAGAGAGATTTAATTTGACACATGATAACAGAGAATTTAGTCCATAGACAGCTGGCTGCAAGGCAGAAACATTACAAAAAAGGAGTGTGGCAGAGCTAACCTGCTGCAGAACAGGGGAAGTATTCCTGAGCAGAATGGCCAAGGAGCCACATACGGTTTCAAAGACCATGCCTCCTTGACCCACCCAGGCACATATTTGAGAATGATTTACTAACCTGCTAGGCATTTCTCAGTCCAAATAAATTGATATATCAGGATTAACAGTGATAATCCATTCCTTGTTACCTGCACACCCAAACACACCCTCAAGCCATATTTAATCTCCAAATAAAGAAAACAGCAATTCTACCTAATGTGATACACCTACCCTGCATACCAGAAAAAATGCAATAATCACTTCCCCCAAAGCTCAATAGTTCCAGTCAAAATCTAAGGCTCTTCTGAGACTCACGGAAAATTCTTAACTGTGAATATTTGTAAAAATAGAAAAAACAAGTTACATAATCCCAAGGTACAAAGACACAGGATAGACATTCATATTCCAAAACATAGAAGTAGTTGAACAGAAAGGAATCAGAGCAAAGCAAGACTGAAACATAACAGGGCAAAAATTAAGTCTTATAACTGAATACCTGGTGTCAGGGATACACAGAGGTAAAATGTCAGTTGCAAAGGGAAAGGCAAGTCCACCCCTATGATTTTGTGAGTTGCAAGCAACAGGGCCTCTTTTTTTGGGCCCTTTGCACTCATGGCCTTCAACTTTAATTGGCAGATGTTCCACATTCCTGGAATCTCTGACTTCCTGGGGGTCTCCATTGTATCTTTGGCTTTATTTCCACATCTTAAAAATGTGCCCTCCCAGGGATTACTTCTTGGTTTGCCAGGCCTTCCTATGAAATCTGGTTTTGCTGGGGATTTAGCTCAGTGGTTCCATCACCTGCCTCACAAGCTCAAGGTCCCAAGTTCAATCCCCAGAACCAAAAAAAAAAAAATTAGAAACTCTGAAATCTGGTTTGAAGCC
>NW_004624837.1:804779-816011 GCF_000247695.1 Heterocephalus glaber | reverse complement strand
GATAATTCTTTGGGAGGACAGTGCCATTTAAAAAAAAAAAAAAAAAAAAATTAGAAACTCTGAAATCTGGTTTGAAGCCTCCCTTCCTCCAATACGTTTGCATTCTGAATGCCAGTAAAACCAGTATGATGTTTTCAATGCCAAGTTATGCCACGAGCCTAGGAAGCAGCCAGACCCCCTTGGACCATAAGAGCAGCAGTCTCTGCATGCCTGAATGGCTGAACACAGTGAAATGAATCACAGAGAACCAATTCTCCTGGAGATCATTCTTAGAGTGTTGAACCTATGACGAGATCAAGTTTCCAAATCAATGGAATCCTTGCCTGAGTAGAAATGTCAAATGATTCCTTTAATGTCTCTTTGGTGGTATCTTTAGATAGACCTTAGACAAATAGAATTTTCGTGGCTGGGTTCTTGCATTACATGATTCCTGGAGTCTTTGGAGTTCTGGTCTGATTGCTCTTCCCTCAATTTATCTTTTATTATAGTAAATCAAAGCTTCTTTAGCATCTTCAAATGAAGAAAAGTCTATGAATATATACTTTTGGGTTTGTCATATTGGTTCTAAAACATTTTCATAAAAGTTGACCTCTCAAATCCTTTTGCTGAAGAATTTTCTCTGCTTCACTGTTGGAAAAATTGCTTGAAACCAGAATTTGATTTACCATTGCAAATACTGTTCTTTACACCTCTAGAGTCTTCACTATGGCCATTCTCTCCAGTGTAGTAAAAGGAAAATTGACTACCCACTAACCTCTGTTCCTTGCTTTCCTTCAAAGGATTTCTCTGTATCAGCTTGTCTCTTAAATTTAAAATAAGCAATTCCTTTACACTTACTATACTTTCTAACTAATCTTGTCTCTGTAGCATCTTCAAGCACTTCTTTTAATTCATCCTGAATAACTGTGTAAGGGAAATTTTTGACCAAAAGTATTCTCACATCTTGTTATTTTTTACTCTCTTCCTTTCAGTCCTTTTAGTTTAACTTCATTGCCAATTATTTTTAAATGAGTTATATCCAAGGCTTTTCCCTGTTCTTTAGCAGATTCAAAATCCACATAATCAAACTTATATTTGGACCAATTGCAGTATCCATATCAGCACCATAATTTTTTAGCAAAGAGATCCCTGATACCATTTCTTAATTTAGGGACAGATTTGTTAGAATTCTGGTTTCCAACATAGAGTTTGAAAGTGTAGTTGGTTCTGTGGCTTTTACTTGTTTCTCAGCTCCAAGAGCCATGTTCTGTCTGATCATTTCTTCCTTTCATTCTTTAAATGCTTCTTTCACAGATTCTGTACCTCCTCATCCTTGCCCATTATTATCTCCTTCTCTGTCCTGCTCCACCTCCTCATTATATTTGTCTTCATCCACCTCATCCTTGGCCATACTGTTTACTTTCACAGGAATCACTTTGGCTGGAGCTTGATTTCCTTCCATTTATGTAGTCTTGACAGCTTCTTCAGACTCATCCCTCTCTGCCTCATTCTCCTTATCATCTTCATCACAGTCCTACTCAATTTTTGCCTTCTGAAGCAAGCACAGCAATTGCTGCTTTCATGCTGTTTTCATCTTTAGTCAACATTCTCCTCCCAGTCATCATTGTCCTCTTCATCACTAGCTTCCTTTGCTTTCTTGCTGTTCTTTGCCCTGATGCCAGGATAGCAGCTCCCTTCTCACCAGGAGTTGCTACTGGTGCTTTGTCTAGTATGTTTCCCTTCTTGCTATGTGTTTCAACCACTTTGGCTGGGGTAACTGTCTTCTTGGGATGGGTGGCTGCTACCTTCTTGCCTAGAGTGACAGCTGTTTTCTTGGTAGATATCCCAGTCACATCCTCATTTAGATAGGGAAACTACCACCTTCTTTGTTGGAGTTGTAGTGGCCCTCTTGACTTTTATTTTTTCTGAGGGATGACAACATTTTCACTGTTTCCATCATATTCATCTTTTAACCTTTCCTCATCTTCATTATCTTTTAGTACTTCTATTAGGGGAAGAAGCCATCGTTTGGATCCCTTTGATTTTTACTGGTTTTTGTCACCTTTCCAGGGTAGTGGTTTATGAAGACAGAGTGTGTGGCCAGTGAGTGGCACAGAGGAGTCTAGAGGAGCAAAAACTTCAAAGTGGCAGCTGTGGGTAGTAACGATTCTGCTGTACATACACCTGCTGCCAGGTATAGCTGGAGTTGAAGGTAAAAAGCCAGATCGCACTTTGCACCACTCTCCCTGTTTGACACTATTACCATTTATTTTTATCTATATCCCCAGATTTCTGAAGCTACAAATTAGCAAAAGCATGCAACTCTTTCACTTTGGAAAGTGTTTTCTCTGGGTTAGACTTTATTATATATCCCTTCATATTATACTTACAAGTTTGGGAGCAAAGAGAGGTTTGGGAATGGGAAATAATGAGCAGAGGTTTCCTTTTTTAAGATACTGCTTTGAGTAAAAACATGCCAAGGTCATTAAGGCAAATGAGACTGACCTCATTAGAGAAGCAGGAAGACTCACTTCCTTTTGTTTGGTGTATCAGGGTAACTCAGAATTTTTGAATCTATTCACATGTCTTTTTCCTAATTCTTGAGTTGGATTTTATTTTTATTTTATTCTTTTAGAGTTGTGGGAAGATTTTCATATAAGACACCGGGTAAGGCTATGAATTCATCGTATGCCGTAATTCAGTAACCTCTTTTAGATCAATTATTTGTCTTCTTTCTGTTATGTTTTGGGACTTCAATAAGTTGCATTATGAGCAACCATAAAAATGCTTAGATTCTCTTATTGACCTTTGACCTAAAATTTAACAACTTAGTCTTGTCACTTCCTTTCTTTTAACTCTTCAGTACAGTTTAAAACATCCAACTCACCTCATTAACCTTATATTCTTCATGATCTTCAAAATGGTCTATTATAGCTGTGACTCAGTCCATCAAAGTCTTCCTTTCGCAGGAACCCAATTTCAAGAGAGCACAAGTGATCATTTAAATAACTATCTCTCCTCCATATGTTTTAGGTGACATTGTTCTGTCAAATCCATGCAGGACATGCATCCCAGATTTATATTTTTCTGAAGAGTTCTGGCCTATAAATATATAAACTATTACTTCAGTGAAGGTTTGTTCATTTCAATCAGGTTTGTTCACTGGATAAATACATATCTGCTTCTATTTCTTAGGCACAAAAAAAGCCAAAAATGAACAAAATAGAGGAAAACTGCCCTTCCTTCTTGGCCTTATATTAATTTTAGGAGTTCTATAGTAAACAGGAATATCACATGATAGACTGTACTTTAGATAGAGTCTAACACAAAGAAAGAAAAAGAAAATTGAAAAAGAGGTAATCAAGAGAAACGAGTATTGAAAATTGATATTTGAGCAAAATATTTAAGGGATGGTGGAGTAAAATAGTTATGCAAATAACTGAAATAAAATGTTTTAGGTAGAGAAGACAAAAATTACAAAGTCTTGATGTGGGGCACAGATGTCCTTCATTGTCTACTACTTTACAAGTAAAATTAAGCAAAGTTCAACAAGTAAATGAAAAAGTGCAAGGGAGCCAATGCAGCTGTACTAGAATGAGCAAAGAAAAGACCAAGTGGGGAGTTTGAAGAGTTTAGATTCCCTGAGACTTGGAGGATTTGGGCTTTTATTTGAGCTAAATAAAAAGACATTGAGAATAGGGGCAGAGGTATAAATGACCTACCTTATATGTTAACTTTGTTTTTGCAAGTAAGTTGATAGAAACTAGGAAGACCATTTGAGAAGCTTTTATTACAATAACTCAGAAGGAGATAATGGGTCTCGGGCCCAGGGTGGAATACTGGTTGTAGTGGCAAGTGGCCAGACTCTGGAAGTTTAGGAAACAAGAAAAAGAATAATTACAAAAAGTGAACTGTAAATTTTAAGATAAGTAAAGAGAAGTAAGTAAGTAATTTTAAGCTAAGCATGATGAAAAGCAATAAGAAATTCCTATAATTAAGGTTGAAGGTGGAAGGTATTTTTAGAATTGAGCACTTAAATAAGCAAGATAAAATATAGTAACCTTACATGATAGAAATTGAAATTATAGAAAAGTTACACATGCTGAAAATATAAAAATTTATAATAAACTTGGGGTCTAAGTTAATGAAAAAGGGTGAAAATTGAGATCATTAGAAGACAAAATGTCTAGAAATTTTGAGGAAAACATGTTGGAAGTATCATCTAAAATCACCAAGAATTATAACTGGAGTAATATTGAAAAAAGTTACATTGACCAGGGAGCCATCGTATTTAAAAAATAAGGAGAATTTACCCAGGTTGTGGATTAACATTACAAAATAGAACCTGATACTTGAGTGTTAATGTGTTCTTAGGTGCTGACATCAGAATTCATTCTAGTTAGTTTTAAAAAGAAGGTATTTTTAGGGGACAGTAAACATTATTGCCTAAAATTCCACAAACTCTGAAACCTGGAGCTTTCTGGACCAAATTCCAATATGTCACCACAAAGCTATTAAGGGGACTGTTTCCCTTATCTGTATAAAAATCAGAAGTTCTTTGCCACTTCCATTGAGCAGTCCATTCTTCACCTAATGTATATCCTAATAATGTTCACATCTTGCAAGTGTATAGTAGAAACTATGTGGCATAAAATGCTGAAAATTGTAAATTTTTGTTCTTTATGTTGGGCAGGCAGGTGGAACTTTCAGTGTGAGGAATAAATGTAAAGAGTGTGATCAAAAGATTTAAGAAGCATCTAATAACAGTTATCCTTTATAGCTTCATATCTCATTGTGCTTATTCCCTGGAGGTAAAGAAGCACTGTATCATGCAATGTTAGATGCTCAAATATTTATTGAATTGCTATACAAACCCACACAGCTCTATCTACAGTGTGGGAAAACAATTTTCTTATTATATAAATATAAATGTATATTATATGTAAAATAAAGATTGTGTCCATGTTACTGTGTCATGTAGCTGAAACATATATGTACATAACAATATTGATTAGTCTAAGGTCTTATGAAATAATTAACCATAGCTGCAGGTTTAATTTTAAAATAGACCAGGAGGTACACAAGGTATTTGATTTAAATTATTCATTAAGAAAAATTTAGCACATGTGCATTAAATCTGTATAGGTGTCAAGAATGAAGTTGATACCCAATTACAGAGAGGGTCAAAAGGATAGAGGCAGACACTGGTTACTCTCACAGGACTTATATTCCTATGAACAAGTAGAATTAAATTTAATAAAACTATTTAAAAGTATGTATCATGATATATTATGAAGAAAAAAATTTAAAAGACTGAAAGAGAATTGTGGCGTAAGGAAAGAGAAGTTAGGAAAGTCTACTTTATGCAGAATCATGACCAGACACCTTATTAAGAGAGTGATATTTAAACTAAGGATCAATGAGAAAAAACTAGCTAGATGAGAAGCCAAAAAAAATAGTAGTCCAGGCAGAGAATAGAACATATGCAAATTCTGTGTACTGAGGAACTGAAGTTAGACTGATACGACTGGAGCACAATTTGCCAGGGAAAGACTGACACCAGATGATGACAGAAAAAGAAGCAAGGTGAAATTCAGGCAAATCCCATCACCTACATGAAATTGCTTGTATTTAACCAATGTACAAATGTGCCTTTATATTTCAAGAGTACAATACCATAAATATAATCACAGATAAATAAATAAAAGAACACTCTCTGCACATATTTTGTCATCTTCACACTGAAAAATGATGATAGACTGAGATTATATGTTCTCTGATATGCTTGAGACAAGAAGTGTTTTAGATTTCAGGAGTTTTTTGGATTTTGGAATATTTGCATGGATTTTCTACATCCCTAACCCAAACATCCAAAATCCAAAGTGAGCACTGCCAAACCTTCAGATTTCAGTGTATTTTCGATTATAAGATTTTTGATTAGAGATGCTCAACCTATAACATTATTTTGACTCTTAGATACAAATTTTATTTATTAATGTGTGTTTACAATCCAAGATACTTGTGTTTTTTGGGCCAGTAACAAGATAAAGATGTTTTAACACACTGAATCATAATTACTTGACAATGAATGTAGAAAAATTAACTTATAAAGCACTAAGAAATATGATACTGGTATGTGATACTGGTTTGTAACACTGAATTCAACAGTGGTATTTTCAAAGACAACATTTTCCATAGCAGTTTATGAAGAAAAAGAAAACTGTTTCATTTTCTCCCATCTTATGTCTACATTTTCCTCTTTTACCTATTCAATTTTACTTCATTTTCACATTCACTTTGCAGAGCATTTTCCTCTTACCCCACATTTTTTTGCTATTCTTCTGCAAGTATACCCTATGAGAAATTGTCAGTTTTATAAAGTTCTTCATTACTAAACTTATATTAACTGATAATAACACAGAAGATTGTTTTTCTTCTCATATGTCAATACTCTTTAGCATCAATATTCTCTTTTAAAATGAAAACAACTGTGAAACTCCAATTAGTAAAGCATTGGAAAGCAGACTTTGTCTGACAGTATTGGAGCACACAGACTGGAACAACTTGGAAACTCTTCTAGGGGCTCTTCACTCCCTCTGCTCCTGGCCCCAGAGACTAACTTGGGTGTGTGTTCCAACATGGACAGCTTCTGTCCTTCACTTCCTTTTCCCAAAATGACCATGAGGAATGTCAGTTACTATATTGCACTTGGTTTCATATATTTTTCTCTGTAAGATGAGGGTTAATTGTGAATAAAATCTTACTATTATCACTGCAATTTAAGTCACCATTTTGATGATAATGCTCATTTCTCTAACTCAAAATTTTAAATGATCAAATGTAAGTGAAATAAATTTTGACTTTTAATATTATTCTGTAAAAAGCCACTGTGAACTATGTATTTAAGAGGAAATAGTCTTCAATAATTATATCAGAACATACATATTTTATCAAGCATTCTGAACTTGCTGAAAGAATTCATGTTTACATTATATTTTTAATTTCAATAATTTGTTATATGATTGAAATGCAATGTATCTTTAATGTATTTTATGAGCCTGGTTTACACAGATTTCTGCTTCTATGTTATTTTTGTTGTATAACCTGAGGCTATAATTGGGTTTGTAAGCCTGAAATATTTTAAGGTAGAGATCATGCACAAGATGTAATCAAAATATAGGGTGAATACTTAAACTTTAAAAAATTATTACAGTGAGAGAGACATGGCTATTAATCCCTTCAAAGTATTCCACCTTACTTCAAACACACTAATCCCACAGCTATTGCTACTTTCTGAAGTAGTTCTGGAGCTTCTCTTTCATGAATGTCTTTACATAGTAAGGTTAAAAAAAAAAAAGATGAATGCTGCTACTGATAGCATCCAACAGAAAGGCAGGCTCATAAAAACATCACACCTTATTAAAACATCATCCACTTTATTTAGCGAATCTGGTCCCATGAGATTTTTGGCTCTTCTCCAAAGTGAAAATGACCATGAAGCATTTTGAATGAATTCAGTACACTGAGGCAAGGACAACAGCAGAACTCAAGACACTCACTGAGAGGGCTACCAGAACTTCTTCAGAAAGTGACCAGAAACATGGGATGAGGGTGCTTAAAGCAGGAGGAATATTTTGAGGGGGGTTAATGGTAAGACCTTTTATTGTAATAAATCATTTTCTAAGCAATAGATTTATTGGTACAAATTTGAGATGTACACAAGGATAGCATGCATCATAGAGAATTTGTACCTGTGCATAATCTATCTTGCTTCTTCTTTTTTTCCCATTCCCCACCCTGCTTTTGACCCCTCTTCCCCTCCTTATATCCAAAAGCTTTGTTCCCATTTTTTCTTTCTATTTTCTTTTTTTTTCTTCTTGTCCTGTCCTTACCCTCTCCCTCCTCCCTTGTTCCACTTCTCATTTTAACATTTTCTTCCCATTTCCCAATATCCATTATACATTTTGGTCCTTACAGTAAAAAGTGGAAATATTGCAATAAAGCTTTTAAATTTAAATATTCACCATATTTTTCTGTCACACTTCCTACTGGTGGCCTGTATCCATGATTGCATTTTCTGTTAAATCCCATAGCTGTTACTGGAACATTTGGAGTGCCTTGTGTCACGTCATGAAAGGTCATTAAGAATGACAGTGGTAAAACGGCAAGCCCAGTCCCCCTCGGGAGTATCTAGTGAAGTTGAAGTTCTCAAGGCACTGAAATCTTTGTTTGAGCACCACAAAGCCTTGGATGAAAAGGTATAGTATGGAAAAAATTTTCAAGATAACTTAGACTTTTTTCATTAGCATGAAGGTCTTTGTCTTCAACCACTGATTCACCTGACTCCTCGAGTATGTTAGTTCAGAGAAATATATTTAAGTTTTATGAAAAAAATCACTTTTAAAAATGAAAATGGAATATTGTACATATATTGTTAATGCTCATGACCACATTCTATTTTTATATCACTAAATCTATCACTTATCCAAATTTGATCTCTATTATGTTATGTTATGGCTCTAGTACAGATGGCCATTTGAAATTTATTATCATTTAAAATCATTCACTTCTCTCTCTCTCTCTCTTTCTCTCCATCTCCCCTAAGCCTTCACTCTGTCTCTGAAATGCATGTCATAGATGCCAAAATAGGAGACCACTAACTGAAAATTATACCTGTTTTAAAGTGAAAATTGGGTGTACTTTGACTTTTAGACATTTGTATTAGAAGCATTCTGATTTTTAGGTCTCTAATATCTTGGTTTCAAATATACATTTAAAGAGTCTCTGCATGAAACAGAATAAATTATTGGAAGAAAAATTTGCTTTTAGGTCTTTATAAATTTAGCTGTAAGCTTCTGTTAGTTGCTAGTCAAATAAATTCTACTGGCATGTATAAGCCAACAGATGATAGCATCCTTTGGAGATTAGTAAGGTTTATGACATGATTTCAATTTTGTGAATTTTCAAGGAATGAACTTTGCAAATTAATAAATCTTTAGGATTTAGTACAGCAGGAATTGGGGCACTTCATTATAAAATTTATGACAAATTCTGAGCATTAAAATTCAAACTAGGGATTATTGTCTATTTATATCTAATTTTTGAGCATGTAGAGATTTTTGTTTTGTTTAATATTTATATACTTATGTATTTTATCATCAGCCTTTCAGAGGTTCATAGAGCAGATGATAGGAAGTGTGTGTATAAGGATAACTATAATTCTGTCATCTAGATTATTAAGAAAGAATTGCATGTAATTTTTTCACTTTTTCCTTGAGATGCAAGTACTTTATAAATACTTTTGAGTGAAAATTGTTATTGTATAAACTAAAAATCCATGCTAAATATAATGGCAAATGATCACTTAAGTTTTAGTTTCTATTATATTCCTTCCTTTATCACAAAAGCTCATTGGTAAAATTTTCCAAGACCTCATAGAAAATTTCTTTCATATTCAACTCATGGTCTGAGGACTTCCTAGTTAGTACTGGATATTCATTTATCTATAACAGGCAATGCTGAAATAATAAGTGGACAGTGTAACCTAGACTCACAAAAGAAGTAGTGAGCAATTCCACTTGAGTGACAAGAAAGTGAAGAATGTTTTAAAGATGGAGTAACAGTTGATCTGAGTATTAAAAACTGAGTAAGCAGAGAAAGATATTTTAAGTAGAAAGTCCAACATAAAATAACTCAGGCCTATAAGCCACAGTCTGAACAGTTCTGAATAAATAAATAAAGGCACTGGAATATGTGAATCTGGATGTTCCCAGTAAACCCTCTGACATAACTTATGTGAGGGATGCTTTTATAAAGGAGTGATTATTTACCAAAATGTGAGGGTAATGATCAGTGTCTAAGTCGTGAGTACCATTTGAGAAGAAATAATTGTTGCACAACTTAGATTCTAAAAAAATTCCCTATATAGAAATTCTGTGGGCTAACCATGACTAAATGAAATGTTCTCTCAAATGGTTCTCAGAGATATGACAGTAGTTTTTTATTAACTCACCAAAACTGTCCTATCCATAGGTGAGTTTGGGGGCAACTGAATTGATTACGAAGTGAGTAATGCTCAACAACTTAAAGGGAAATATCATGAGCTTGAACTCTGGAGTAGACACATTTGAATAGGTGAATTAACTTCTCTATGTGTCTATTTCCTCTTCGTTTGGATGAGGATTGTAATAGGACTTACATCAGAGTTGTCAAGAGGATTAGATGTGATCAAACACACTAGCCAGGGTTTTTCATATGAAAAGTCCTCAACTAATGTTAACAAACAGAATTATCAGCATTTGGTATGAGTAAATTTTTTCATTTGCTAAACTTTCAAACTATGTAAAGATGTTGGCATCACTGTTGACCCAGACTTGGTTTAAACAGCATTTCATTTAGTAGTTGAGAGAAGATGTACCTAGGTGCCTTATAGACAATTTCCCTAATAAAGAGTAGACCACAACTTCCTGTGGGGATAGGGAAAAATGAAGATATTAATATATAAACAAGTAAATATGCATTCTAAACTAAGTTCCATAGATATTATGTCAAAATATAACAATTTAAAATATAAAAAGACAGAAGGTAAGAAGATGTACTAGGGCATAAAAAAGAACTATCAACTTTAGTACAGACTGTTTAGTACATGAATAACTGAATAAGCTATAAAGATTGAGCACAGTTGTGGACATTTATAGTGACTCACAAATATCTGTATTGTCCACTTGTTCATACAGCCAATGAATTGCAGGAAGTAATTTTCACCATTAGCTAAGACCAAGAGTAATTTTGATATCACCTTCAACATAATTGTGGCTTTCATGGGCTGGAGGCAATGAAAAATACCCATGTGTTTTGCAATTACTCAGAAAGCACTGGCTGTTTTTAAAAAGCAGATATATTGGGCATGCATGGTAAGTGTAACTCAAAAAAGATTAAATATATATTCCTTCCAATTACTGTACATTTTCAGGATCAAATATCACAGTGTCAAAATTGGATTTGAACTTCTAATTTAAGCATATTTCTTCACAAAAGTTTTGTGTTATAGGATTGCAAATTCTCAGAATGATACCCTGCCATATCCTAAATTCAGTTTGGAGTGTGTGCTTCCACCATAAGAATCTTTCTTCAATAAGTGAGGCATGTAGAACTCCACCCAGCCACAAACAAAAAAAATATACACCTAGACATATAATAGTCAAGATCCCAGAAACCCAACAGAAGAACAAAATTCTACAGGCAGTTAGAGAA
>NW_004624837.1:786453-800917 GCF_000247695.1 Heterocephalus glaber | reverse complement strand
AACTGGAAACTGGATAAAGAAGATGTGGGTTTTTTAAAAATAAAATGGAGTACTACTCAGCCATAAAGAACAAGAAACTAGAGTCATTTATAGCTAAATGAATGCATATGGAGGCCATACTCTAAAGTGAGATAAATAGGACACACATGTGTAATACCGAATAGTATCTCTAGTGTGAGAAACTGAAAGTGTAAATAAGGATGAAAATAATTAAAACGAATAACTGATAATTTGAAATAGGAAAAGGTGCAAAGGTGTAGGCGTGGCGGGAGCGGAAGGGTAAAGAGAAGAAGTTAAAGGAAAAATTATGCGAAAGAAAAAATAAACAGAAACAAAGTCTATGCAAATAGGGAAGGGTGGTGGGGGTGAAGGGCGCATAGGTAATGGGTGAAAAAATAAGAAGTAAGATACATCATGTTCAGGTACAAACACCCAATGATAAATGTAAATGTATTGTATACCTAAAATGTACCAATTAATATATAAATAAAAAAAGAAACAAATATTTTTAGCATTTGGAAGACACAAAACTAGTGATTACTTAAATCTATCATTAAAGATTTATTAAAAAGCCCAAAGTAAAAAATAAAAGCACTAAAAGAGAACAAATGAAATAATCAGCATGAGAATATGAGAAGAGAAATTAACTTAAATATAATAATATAAAGACAACGTGACAAAATAATTTTATTTGAAGTAAACTGTTGAAATTGGTAAAAAAAAAAAATCTTTCTTCATCCTGCAACACATTTGTCATGTTCAGGGATGTAGATTCTTTTAATTTCAGGGATAAAATTTTTGTGGCCATGAAATATATTTTAGAAAAAAAACTTCTTTAAGTATTTTTATACTGTTGTGAAGAAAATGGATGTAACAGATTAAATAAGGTATAAAAAACTCTACATGTAAGCTGGGCAGTGTGGTGCATTTTAGTAATTCCAGTACCATAGGAGGCTGAGGCAGGAGGACCATGAATGTGAGTCTTGCCTGGACAATTGAGACCCTGTGTAAATTTTTTTTAATGAAAAAATGGCTAGGAATGTAAGTAGTTCAATGTGAATATCCTGTGTATTTTTCTGAGTACTGAAAAAAAATCTAAATGGATATAAATAATATATAGTTGAAAGTTACACTATAGCTCTATAAATAAGCAATCAAATTATCATAGGGAAAAGACTACATAGACAATAGATTAATTTAAATGACTTAATTTTTTTTAAAAATTAAAATACACAAAGGCTGTATCAAGTGTCCTCTTGTATTAATGAAAAATTTAAATGGTATTTTTTTTCATGGCATATCAAGCATACCTACCTAGATTTACAAGAACACAAAATTCTTCAAGAAAAATAGGTATGGCTTTCTGTTGGTGCATTGTTGAGAAAAGAGATAAAACTAAATATTTAGAGATATTGTACAGTATTTGCCTATCAGTCTAGTTCAAATCAAGTAGACCAAGTAAATCGTTAGCATCAATTGCACCATGGAAAGTTTATTCCTTTGGATCATCAGCCCTCAATTCTACTCTGAATTCTGCTTTTTGTTTTTGCTAAGTTTAGCAGAAATAAGTGAAAGTTGGAGCCAACATGTTCCATTTATCTGTGTCTCTTCTAAAAATTGAAAGTAGAGAAAATAATTCATACTCATATAAAAGAAGTAAAGCATTGATAGTTACAATATCAACTTTATAATTTGAAATATATTCAGCAATATGTATTCATGAAGACAGTTTTAGATTTGCATTATTCTGTGGGTAATACAATCTAATTTATAAAAACAATTCTAAATTTATTTAATGGTGATTATTCCATTTTCATATGGTTGGAGAAGATTAATAAATTTTTTGCTTGAAAGCTTATATCATAGGACTATCAAAATGCATAACCTTTGCTAAACAAAACTAGATTTCCAGCTTAGCAAGACAGTCAGAAAGACACTATAACCTACAATACAAGTTGGATTCAACCACTCCTTATATGACTTTAAGGACTCTTAGATATCTTTTCAAATATGGTACCTTAACCTCTCCACAGCATTCTAAGTATGATCTGGTCAGTTTTGCTTATAATGAGGTCATTACATTATATTTAGATGGTTTCATATTTCTGGTCTTATCAACCATGATTTCTATATTTTATAGAGCATTAGTATTTTACAGTTGGTATTTTAGGGAGTGGGTATAAAGCCTCATAATCCCCTGTGTTAGATAGGAAGCATGTCTATTGCAGCCTTCTTGATGTCTATATCTCATGTCTGAGCTACCCCACTCATTTTCATAGTTTCAGGACAGCTGCCTCTTTTCTATCTAAACTGTTCATAAAAACATATTCTCCAAGACAAACAATCAAAATTTCTTTCTAAATAGCTGGTGTTTGGCTTTTGATCAATACCAGTTTGGGATTTTTTTGAAAAATAACAAATTTATCTAAAGTACTGGCACTTAGCAGTCAATGTGGTACAGCTAAATATGATTCTGTGCAGTTGTTTTTAATATTTAATATATGTGTGTGTTAATACTTTTCAAAGTCTTGGAATATAACAAAATATAATTAATATTAAAACTTCACAAAGGTATTTGTCTTGTTATTTAAAATAAGTTTCAGGAGTCAAGTGCACTTAGTCAACTGAATACACATGATTGCAATTCTTTAGAAAAATTCTTAATTAGATTTTAGGCAAATAGTACATTATTAACTTTGTTTATTTGCTAAAAGATAAAAAATAGGGCTGGGGATTTATTAGTTCAGTGGTTTCGCTGCCTGCTGTGCAAGCACGAGGACCTGAGTTCGATCCCCGGTACCCCCCCCCAAAATAAATAAATAAAAGACAAATAATGGCATTATTTACATAGTTATAAAATTAATTCCAATTTCAAAACATTTATGCATGTAGGTTTTAATGTATCTCATATATTTAACCTATATTCCTAGTTGAATCTTACTAGAACAGAAAGAAAAATACCATATATTGGAATATATTGTCATTAAATTAATAAAATTAAGCTTCATAGGAATATAACTATAATATTAAGATACATTTTTATGGCACAAATATTGAAACATGGTAAACAAAACTTATGTCAATTAAATAAATAATTAAAAGTTCATGATAAATTGCATATTCAGTCTGTAAAATTTATCTGCTATAGTCATTTTATTCAACAATTCTTTTCTCTGAATTTTTTTACTTTTGAATAAATAAAGCATATCTATAAATCTAAACACATAACAACTAAAACAATTTTTAGAAATTCCAATAAAATTCAAAGAAATACTTCTTTGAATTTCAGTTATGTAGGAAATATTTGTAAATCATTATTACTATTAAGCTCAAATATGTAGCTTTTGGTTCTACAAAATATAATTATTTAGTTTTTGGTATCTGGAAGCTACTTAGAAATTTCAAAATGATTAAGTACTTTGAAATCCCTCAAAAAGCAATTTAAACTGCCAATTAATATAAAAAATAGGAACATTGGACAATTTTTAGAATCTGAAAGTCTTTTAGTTTTAAGCAAATCATTTTTGAAGCTAGCTAATAAGTGTCAAATAGTGTCAAATTTATTTATTAGAAAGAAATAGATTTTTCTGCCTATATTTCATGCTTAATCAGTGACTATTTTTCAGATACATTTATAATGCACCTTTGAACTTTGTTTCCACTTATTATGAATCAGAATTCAGCACAAGATTGGTCAATCTTCAACCCCAATGGAATTTCTCAGTGAACCAGCAAAAGGATTTGCTTACAAGAAAAATCCCTTGATACAGTGACACTCAGAGGTGACACAGTATTCATAGTACTCCTGCCAGGTTTATTATTCTGGGCACATAGGGCTATAAATACTTTAATATTTTGCTAAATTGACTGTCTCTGTGATGTTAATGGTAAATTTACCACACTTTAATATGTATGGGATGTACATTACTGCACATATTTTGATTTTTCTTCTAGGTAAGGGAGCGACTGAGGGTTTCTTTAGAAAGAGTCTCTGCACTGGAAGAAGAACTAGCTGCTGCTAATCAGGAGGTAACATACCGCACTTTCTCCTCTTTTGAGGCACAATAATGATAACATTATATCCCTTGCATTTCACTTCACTTTAAAAAAAAACTGTCACAAAATATAAATCTCATTCTATATATGCCTCTGAATAAGGTTGGTTGAAACTAGTTGCCAGAGTCTTGTTTTCTGATTTCTGGTATTCAGATCTGTCACTAGGAGACCAAAGGAAAACTATCAAGAACTTGTGAAATGGAGACTTACAAAGGCCCTTGTTAGAATGCCAATCCTGTCAAGAAGTAAAACACAGCTATAGCATTGGAATAAATATCAAATATCTGTTAAACTTAGGGAGTGTTATAAATGAAGCTAACTCCTTGGAGACATATATGTACGTACTTCACTGCAGGTCCTGCTTATTCTCATCTTCTATAAACATCATCCCCATATTTAATGGTATCATTCAATCCTCATCCCTTGCTGTCACTCAAAGCTAAGAATTTAAGTCATCTTTTTAGATTTAAAAAAATTAAGATTTAAAAAATTGGTTTTCCCTTTATAAGATTTCACTTATTTTGTTTTTATTGCCTAAATGAACATGATATATATATATATATATATATATACAGGTATATAGATTGACAGATAGATATCGATATATATATATATATATATCTCAAACAAATGAAATCTGTGTCAGCAAATAAAGCAGCCCCATTTGTATTTACAAGACCACTTATTTTTTCCCCCAGAAACTTATTCCAGTAATGTAATATTAGCATTGCTAGTGTTGGACATACTAAATTCTAAAATCTCCTTGCTTTTAAATAATGTAAGATGTGGAATGCTAATATTAATAACATATTATAAAGGAATTTCTAATAAAATCATATTTACATAGACATTGCTCACACATATATTTTCAAACCACACAAAAATTGTGCCCAGTACAAACTCCATTTTTGTTGTTGATGTTTAAAATAACCTATGTCAATTAAATAAGTTTATATGTGCTTTGTTCATTCTGGGGTTAATAGTTTAAACTTTAGAGGTAATGAACTTTCAATCACAGGGAGAATAATTTCCATATGATTAAGAGCCCAGCAGTGTATAAAATGTATAAATACAGCAGTGACATAACAGTTTTTTAAAAAGGGAGAAAGTTTTTTGGGGTCCAGATTTAGCATAGCAAACTGAATTGTTTGAAAAAAAACAAAATGAGAAAAAGATTGATACTTCTGTGTCATAGAAGAAAGGGAATTCTGAGATAATGACTAATAATAAGAACTCAGTCCTTCATGAGATAGAATAAATTTTCTACAAAGTAAGGGATATTCTCTCCTGGAATAAAAAGAAAGAAAATGCTAAATGCATATTCATTTTGTACTTTATCACTGTTAATTCTGACTTTCAGGTATGTTAAAATATACATTTGGGTGCATCCTTCAAAATATTCTATTGATAAAGTTAAAAGATAGATAGTTTTGGTGACTACAAGTATATAAGTATTTCTTAATATCATAATGGTAAAATTTCTGTGTCATAAACAAAGGTGTGGTGAGACCATATGCTCAAATATTTACAGTGAAGTAAAAATATCTCATATGTTCAAAGTGAGCCTCTGAAAATTTTTTCCGGAAATGGCAACTGAATAATTAATTTAAGTATATGTAAAATGTGAGAACAACAGTGAAGGAGTTCTTAGTGAAGGAATAGTGAGGTCACTGTTTCTTAAACACAGTTTTAGCCCTCAAATGCATTGCAGTCTCCTATTAGCAGTATAGAGTGTTAAATTGCTTGCACATAAATGAAATAAATTTTATTCTTATATATCCATTATATATGATATCCATTATATCATTAATAGGTTTCCACTTAAAGTCATTTGTATAAATATGAGAAAAAGTACCTGCTGTGCTCATAATTAACTTCAATACATTTTCTCTTTGTTGTTAATTCCAATATCTATGTGGCTTAGCCAGAGTGTATGTTGGAAGTCACAGAGCCAGCAAAAACTATTACCTTAGTTTTCTAATAATAAATTGTTTATAAATCATTTGTAATTTTTAAGAAGGTGAGGAAAAGTCAACTTTTACTTTATAGTGAAAGTAACATTTCAAAATGAAATAGTGAAGAAAATCAGAAGACACTTGAGTTGAAGTTATTGATTCTCTGTGGTAACAGTAATTAGTTTAAGAAATCTTTGTAGTTCAAGCATAATGTCTTGATTATGATAAGATCAATTTAGAAACGTAAACAAATGTGTTGAGGAAAATCCATACCATTGGCATCTGTAGAAAGGAGAATTTGATGAAATATGAATATTATAAGAAACAACTGAAGGAAATAGTTTATAAAACGACCAGATTTTATGAAATATTAAGAGCAAATTCTTGAGCCCAACAAAATATATAACATAGATAAAAATAGTAATCAGGCAGCAGGATTAACATTTTATTTATAGCTAAATGAGCGAGGATCTGGGAAAAAATTTTTTTTTTTTTTTTTGTACCGGGGATCAAACTCGGGTCCTTGCATTTGTGCAGCAGGCGGCAAAATCACTGAGCTAAATCCCCGGCCCTATGGGAAAAATTTTATTGATGCTTGCTTCAGATTTTAAATTAAAATTGAAGTACACTTACAAGTGGCCCTTATAATTCAAATCTATTTGTATCCTGAGATTTTAGAGCAAGCCTGGAGAGTGAGTACATAGGTTATCAGAATTGAATTAATTACCCAGTTTCTTTAAGTTATGATAACAGTATAGAAAGCAAAGAATTTTTTCAAGCATTATTTTGAAATAATTCATTTCCCAAATTGAGAAAAGAGAAATCAAAGAACAGATGCTTAGATTATGAATGATACCTTAAATTCAGACATATCTGTGCCTAATGCAGTCTGGAAAGTTGACAGAGTCTCTCATTAATACAGTGCATTGTATCTCTTGCTGTTTCCCTGCCTCTCAGCCCCACATGTGGGTTGATGGGTTTGGAGTTACACTTTATTCATTCCCTCTCTCTCTCTCTCTCTCTCTCTCTCTCCCTCTTTCCCCCCCTCCTCCCTCCCCATACTGGAGATTGAATACCGAGTCTTTACTCTGAGTGGCACTTTACTCTGAGTTGCATCCTTAGCCCTTTTTAAATTTTATTTTGGGACAGAGTCACTCTATGTAGTTAAATTGTCCAGGATAGTCTCAAACTTGTGATCCTCCTGCCTCAGTCTCCCAGACTGCTGGGATTATAAGCAAGCACCACCATACTCCAACTCCTAATATATTTGCTTTACTTGAGCTCTACCATGGAGTCCTCATCTATTTCTCTGATCCAGGTCTCTGTCTATCCATGACTTAATCCATGATATGCTGAAAGGAAATCAGTCTGTAGCATGAAGGCCTTGCTGTTATCTGAACTCCATAGAAGATTCTAAATATCATTTGGCATCACCACAAGTTTTATATAGGATTGTCTGCTGTTAGTGTCCAGCAGGGAGTAAAGGCACCAATTGAGATTCAGCTCAGGGTTCGCGAATGTGGACAGACACCAGAGGGGCTGTAACCATCCTTGGCAGAATACTTTCTAATTTACACAAAAGTACCATCTACCTTTGTAGGCCTGAAACTTTGCCTAATTTCCCTTATGCCCTCTTTGACTTTATATGGTGCCATAATATAATAAAGTAAGTAGCCTTAGTAAAAAGTACATGAAACCACCGTAGCTCTATTCTGGAAATAACTGCAAACATGCTCTTATGTCAATAACACAAATTTGTGTTGAATGACCTCCATTTTTTAACAAATGCAAGCAATAATAATACATTAGCATATAGAAAAACAAAAATGTTTTATATGTGAGTATCAAATTGATATTTTTGTCCTTGCTGTTTGCAAGTATATGCACAGTAAGACCCAACTTATGAGCAAGTTCCATTCAGGGAGAATGTTCATAAATCAGATTCATTCATTGGTCCAGCAAAGTGAGTTTTTTTATTATTATTAATTTCATTGGTGCACTTTAGATATACAATACAATGACATTCATCATTAGAGACTTGCCCCTTTACATAATCTCTTGGTTCTTATTTTTCCCCCATTCCCCTGCCCTCCCTTCAACCCCTCCATCCCTCCCTATTTACAAAGACTTTCTTTCTATTTTTTCCTTTTCTCATATTTATTCCATTACCCTCTTTCCTTTCCCCTACCCCTCCCACTCCTTTGAGACAAATATGCAATATACATTGCTTTGTGCTTCCTATCATTCCCCTCCACATCACCACTGCTCTTCCCCTTGTTTCTGGATATCCTGGGCTCTGATTGAGAACTGTGCTACAGCCAGGGATGTAGCTCAGCAGTGCAGAGCCTGCCTGGCAAGCACAAAGCCCTGAATTCAATTTCAAAAAAGAGAGAACTATACCAGAGTACATTATCAACACTATGCAGTAAGCACACCGTAGCACAACTGTAACTGTGCCCAGTACACACACGAGCTGCTTCTGCAATTTGTTTGCATGTATGAATGTTCCAAATGCTAGGTCCATTCGTATCTGCGAACAACTCGAATGTTCATAAGTCAGGGACTTTGTACTAAGTATTTCTGTAGTGTTTGAATTTTGTTTGATAACTTTCCTTTATTCTTATAAACAAAACAATAAAGTCAGATGTCATTTGACATATTAAAGTCAATACTAGATCATTTAATTATAGACTTAATAATAACAGTTAATGATTACTCAGAGCTTTAGATCTCTATGCTCTGTTCTCCTAAATACATATATGTCAGGTCAATAATCCTGGAAGTTAGGAACTATCAATGAGTCTAAAGAGATTATTCCATGCATTACTCTACTCTCCTATTTGACAACGAGGTTATCTTTGAACTTGTCTTAACTCTGCATTCAGACTTTCATTTCATACATACAACTGTGCCTACACTCTTCCTCACGTTTATTTACTCTTATCTTTTCCACATACAATAAAATTTTCATTAATTCTCACTTGGCATATTCTAGTAGATTTTTCATTTGTTCTTGTCTCTGATCTCTTTCTATTATATAAAACTTTGAGGTTAAAATTTAGGCTCCATTATTTTTGTAATATACTCTGATATATAATATATATCTATATGTGGTATGCACCATATTAGTATGCTAATGCCATAGGGATATACTACCTGTGTTAATAATGATATATATTATACCCCTGTGACACAGCATCAAAAACTTTCAATGGCCCTAACCTGCAAGTCCAGACTTAACTTCTGTATAAGTACCACTTGCTAACCTGTTGTGCCACGGAAGCACCAGATTTAACTCTTCTTATCCCAACTTCCCTTTGTTGTTCTAAGATCTTCTAAATTATAGAATACATTAGTTTGGAAAGCAGGTGACATTTTTCCTGAATAAATCCTACTTATACTACTGTTTCACCTGGAATGTTTCCACAATTTAAAATCATACCTCTCCATTTAAACTCACTTTCAGGCATTACCTTTAATGAATTTTTTTATAATTTCTTGCCAACAGCCTTTGCTTCTAAGTTTAAATTGCTAAAGCTCATTACTTCAGCATATATTATGACCATAACTATGAAGAGTTAATTTTATACTTGTCGAAGCTAAACCAGTGGTTTCCTGAGAAAATAGATTACATATTTTTCATTTGTTTATATTTCTGTACTTTGTTTTTAATTACAGAGTTGTGAGCCTTATGATTAATATTTATTTGAAAAAATTGCATTGTGCATATCTCATTTTGTCCAATATTTTCATGTTGTTCCCTAGTATTCCCTAAATAGTTTAAACATACTCATCCATGTTTAAAAAGCAGTATATTGATTGTGTACACTAAATGAACAAAGTATATATTCTATCATGATGTAATTATTCAGCACCTGCAGAAAAGTTTGAGAATCTGAAGGAATACATGGAAAAAAACCCCAATACATTTTGATTAATTGTAATTGTGCAAATTTTCATGTAATTTGCTCCCTAGTAAAGAAAACAGACATAAAAACATATAATTGAGGTATATATTATTGCTAAACTGAATAAATAAAAGTAAAATAACAAAAGACCAAAGAAGAGAAGGCTATTTCTTGTGAACAAAGGAAAAAAGGCAGCATTTCAGCACACCTTTGAAGGAAGACTATTACTTAACTTCAAAACTGTGAGGAAACTTATAGGGTGAGGAAACATGGTGATTAAGGAAATCTAAAACTCCATGTATCAGAAATAGTAGACAGCATTGTGTTGAAAAACAGAGTCAGAGTATGAAAAAACATAGAAGAAGAGGATGAAAATTTCAACAGGACTCAGGTTCTGGATACTTCTGAATGCTATGTTAAAAATTTGGATTTCATACTTTGTGAAATGAGAAAACACTAAAATGTATTTTGTTTCTGTTTCATTTTCTTTTAATTATGTTTTGTAAAATGAAAACCCCTCAAAGTATTTTTTTGATTTTGGTTTTGTTCTGTTTTGGCTTTTTTAAGGTGGTAGTTGAGGTGAAGTAGAGCTGAGAAGTTGGCTGATGTGATCTGGTTGGCTAACATAATGATCTAATATATTATTTTGATCGTGACACTTCAATTCATATTTATAGGGCATCTTTTTTTCTAAACATTTTATTAAGTATTAATTAAGTGAAATAAAGAATTAGTTTTGTTATCTTGCCTAATGTGTAAGATACATATGTTCAAAAGTAATTACAATGGAGAATTAGTGTTTAATCTATATGATGATTAATAATCTTCTCAAGTGGTGATATTTTCATGGCACTGTAAATGTACTTAATGCCACTAAATGGTACACTTAAAATGGGCAAAATGTTTAATTTTGTGTTATGTATATTTTACCACCAAATGAGATCATGATGAAATATGACATGCAAAAATGAAAGTAGCTAAAGGATATAGCAGGGTTACAAAAGGAAATATTTAATTTTATGTATGTGAATGAGGAAGGACAGATAGTATTACAGAAGTCTTCCTAAAGAAATAAAACACTTTACCTAGAATTAGAATCATGATTGGAAAGAGCTTATCACATGGAATTGGTGGAAGACAAGGAAACAGGCAGAGGTAGAAGTGAGAATGAGGCTCCAGAAGCAGGCAGATCTGCACTGGAGATGGCTAGTGCCAGGCTTTACCCTGTAGATACTGAGAAGCCAAAGAAATTTCTCTATGGAGGAAAGAGATGCGCCATCATACCAGTGGTATTTCCAAAAGTTAAAGGCAAAAAGATGTATAATTGTCGAGGTACTTTGTTTAAGGCATAGATTTAAAAGAATCACTTTTGGGTTGGGGATTTAGCTTAGTGGTTCTGCCGCCTGCCTTGCAAGTGCAAGGACCCGAGTTTGATCCCTGGTACCAAAAAAAAAACAACAAAAAAAGAATCACTATTATTTCTTGAAATAAGCAAGGTTCATAATAAAAAACTACACACTGAATAGAATATAGGTACTATCTGTGCAGCCTGGCATTTTTTAATGTCCTTTTAGTAATGGCAGATATAAATGGAAGCATCAAAGTATTATAAATAAATTGTATATAATGAAAACTTGCTGTAATTTTATGCTTGTTTGAATGGCCCCTCCTCAGTAGATTGTATTGTTAACACTGAATTCATTTTCTAGGTTATTTTACTGAAAAAGTGAATCTAGATTGTTTAGGAACAATAAATACAAGAGTGTCTCTATTTCTTGCAGAGTATTTTTGTTATTACTTAAAATTGAAAAGCCACAAAAATGCACTACAAAGGGGAAGTGCAAGGGGGAACAAATAAATTACATCCCAACAATGTGTTCTCCTGAAGCATAAGCCCATATCTTTTTTAATTATTTAATTGAGCCAGACAAAATGGATTATTCCGACACTTCTGTAAACATTCAATTAGAATAACTTACAGTGAATATGCAGGCATATTTATTTTAAAAAGCTTTTCCACATGATTGCATTATACATAAAAGAAACTAGTACATTTAGCTGTAGGCTGAACTATTTTCTATGAAAGAATAAAATATAAATTCATAACAAAATAATAAGAGAATGACAACAGTTAAAGAGAAAAATTGATGATAGATAAGTAGGAAATAGGGAGAAATTAAAATGATTCCCCAAATTACCTATTCAGTTGGTTTAAAATATTTTAATACATATCCCAATTTGTTTCATTCATACAAGCCCTCATTTGTACTGGTTTCTCTTAGTTCATTGAAAATAAAACTTTGTGCCATGTTTCTTCATTGTAAGAGGGAATTTATTTTTCTCTCTTATATTCTGAGTAACTGCTTTAAAGATAATGAACTATATTTTTATATTCCTTTTACTCTATTCATGACTATCCTAACCACTCAGTTTAGCTATTTTCTTTTTGTCTTCAATTTCTTTATTAGTACGTTTGCAGTACACAATGTTTACATTCATCGTGATGATTTGATACATGTACTTAATATATTTTAATTCTTTTTCATTCCTTTCCTTCCCCTTCCCTCCTTTTCTTAGTCCCTCTCCCTTTACCAATTTTAAAGTTGAGTTTCTTTAAGGAAATGAGCACTTAATTATACCTCATTTATAATCAGCTTTATCAGTCCGGTTTATTTTCCTAAGTAAAAATTTAAGAACTTGAATGGGAAACTGAGGTACCATTTAACATTCAGAAGCAAATTGGATCAGGATGGAAATTCACACTTGAGGGCTTTGTATACCCATAGATCATGACCATTATTTGGCACACTTTATTCCATCTAATCATCATAACCATGCTTTCAGTTGGACTAGGAATTGGTACTATGTTGAATGCATGGGAATGAGTGGCAAAGTAGAGAGGGTAAACAGATACAAGCAAAAGTGGAAGCTTCCCTTAAAAAAGAAAATAGGAGAATAGGAGGCTGGGAAGAAGCAGAGTGAGAGGTGAGAATCAAGAAGCCAAGAATCACTGGAGGGAGAGAGAGAGAGAGAGAGAGAGAGAGAGAGAGAGAGAGAGAGAGAGAGAAAGTGGGGGAGTTTTAAGTGCTGAGGTCAGAGATGGTCAACAGTGTTAAATGTGTCCCAAAAGCATGGAGGGTTATGTCTAGTAGGAAGTGATTAGGTTTACAATTAGAACATCACTGGAAATGTGTGGAAAAATGGGTTCAAGGAACTTTAATGAAAAGATAATAGCTGCAATGAAAATAATTTAGAAGTCAATTCAAAGTTTTAAAAGGAAGATGATGAATAATACTCTTTGAGAAGTCTGGCAAGGGGGAGACAGGAGGCCAAAAGTTCAGCAAGATGGGGCAGTACTGAGTGAAGCCTTTGGAAGGGAAGAGAATTGAAACTGTTTCTAGCCAATGAAAAGGAAGCAAGAAACAAGGTTTTCTGTCAGTTTGTTTGTTTTGGTTTGGCTTTTGGAGGAAAAGTTTATTTTTGCTCACAGTTTTGGAAATTTCACTTCTTGATGAGCTGGCCCCTTTGCTTTTAGGCCTCTGGCAAGGCAGGAACATCACCGAGGGAGGCTGAAGAAAGCTGCTGGCTATATGAGAGACAGGAAGCAGAGAGGATTTCTGCCTTCAGGGGCGTGTGTGTGTGTGTGTGTGTGTGTGTGTTACTGGAGACTGAACATAGCTCCTTCACATTGAGTTACACACCCATATCCGCCCCCCCGCCCCTCTCTCTCTCAATTTTGAGATAGGGTTTAGCTAAGTTGCCCAGGTCAGACCTTAACTTGCAATGCTCCTGCCTCAACCTTCCTTAGTGGTTGGATTACAGGCCTGAATTGTTGAATGACACAATAGTGCAGGATAAGTCTGATCTCAAAACCAGTCACAAGCAGTGGAACTCTTCCTTCCTGCAAAATGTATGACGGGAATCAATGATGAAAGGTTTTGATTTAGTGAGGAAGGCAGACAAAGGGATTTTATCAAAGCGATTCTCTACAAGAAAGCAGGACTCATCTACAAAGGGAGGTGAGAACAGAGTTACTTTCTATAATATTAGGGGACCTATGAACAAGACAGTGTAGAATATATCAATTAGTGCATAAAACTAAGGAAAGAAATTTTAGTACGGGCTGGTAGACTCATGGAGTTCTCATAGAGTTACCACAGCAAATTAAATAAAAGTCAATTTTCTACAGTACTAACCAAGTGAAAGAACATTGATTCTCTCATCATATTTCCTTACTTAATCATATTAAATCATTTTACTAAGAATTCAAAAGGAAAAGATACAAATATGAAATGAAAGGAAAAAAAATTTGAAGGTAAAAAGTTTCCTTAAAACTTCATAGGAGTGTAGGGCACAGTGGCATACCCTGGTAACCCCATCTACTCAGGAGATCAAGGCCAAACTAATGAGACCCTGTCTCAAAATAAAATAATAGTAATAGTAATAATAACAATAATAGTAGTAGTACGATAATAAATGGCCGGGCATGTAGCTCCATGGCAAAGCACCCTGAATTTATTTATTTATTTGTTTGTTTGTCTATTT
>NW_004624837.1:766114-781173 GCF_000247695.1 Heterocephalus glaber | reverse complement strand
GATTACCTCCTCTGAGCTGGGAGAGGTGAGACAGGGGCCAGGAGCAGTGGTAGGGATGGTGGCCCAAAAGCCCTTTCCTGTGGGCTGGGAGCAGCCAGAGGGATGGTGCCCGAGAAACTCCTTCCTCTGGTCCAGGAGCAGTGGGATGGCAGCTCTGAAGCCCCTACCTCTGGCCTGGGAGCAGTGGGAGGGATGGTGGCCTGGAAGCCCATTCCTCTGGACCAGAAGCAGGGGGACAGAGGCTCAGAAGCCCCTACCTCTGGGCTGGGAGCAGCGGGACTCAGTACCGTGGTCTGGTGGTCTGGTGTCCTCTGCATCTTTGTAGTGCGGAACCAGGTGAGCACCCTGAATTTAGAAAGCAATCTTCATAGTGGCAAAAATTTCAGAAACATAAAATCTATGAACAGCCCTGGTGTACTTAAATAGCTTAAAAGAAACTTAAATAGATGAAAATGGTCCAGAAAAAAAATAGAGAAAGGCTTACATTTGTTGAGCAGTACTTATTAAGGAATTTATCTTGAAGGAACTAAGGAATACTCATCTGAAATTATAAGATCCTTCATTTGTAGAATTAATAAAATGACTGAATCTATTTTTCTTCAAATTACAACTGTCATGACTGTAAGACAAAAGCTCTAGACACAGAAAGAGATCACTGGAAAATTTGACTTTAATTTTTTTCACAATTCTAAAAATGAAAAATCAGTTATTTTGCTTGACCCTTTTGAAAATTATTCACTTTTGGAACTTTAAATTTTATATCTTTCTTCTTTGTGTGATTTAAAAGCAGACATAAGTCTGTGTGTCTATCACTCCTTTTTAAAAATAATCAATCTTTTAATGGCTTTCTATCTTCCCTTATGTAACCACATAACATAATTCAAATGATTAGCTTATTTATATCATTATTAATCATATTGGTAAATTCCATGTCAGCTTTGAATTAATATTCCATTAGAAAGTCAAATAGAAGGCTTTTGTTTCATTATTGAGAGAAGACACCATGCCTACACTTACAAGGAAATAGTATTTATTTAATGAAAACAGTATTTGCAGACAGCTATGATGTTTTTGCAGCTCTGAACTTATATACCTTGAAGACAATGTACTGAGGCTAGGTTTTCAGCTTACTTGGTAACTTATTGGAAACCTTTCTTCCTGCTAGAATTGTCTCACTTTTGTTTAGAAAATTGTATAGTTCTTAACTGATTTTATTTCATGTCGGATTTGAATAATAATTGAACAATGCCCTTTATTCTTTTATTAGTAAACTCAGAAGTTTCAGCATTGTAGAAGCAGTAGTTATTCATAAAGACCTGTGAATTTGTATTATACCACTAAGATATCCTTTATAATATTGTTCTGTAAAGATAAGTGTAGAAACTGGAAATTGCTCATTATTACTCTCAATAGAAAAATGTCTCCTTTGCTGTTGATAATTACACACTTCAGTACAAAGAACCTTTTCCAAATAAAAAGAAATGAAATTGTCTTATGACAACATATGTTACAATTGAGCAAAGAAAAGAGAGCTAACAAAATTGTTGTTTGCTACTTCCACTGTTTTGACGGTTTTCAAGACTTGTGTGAAGCAACTCTAAAATAGATGTTGAAATTCTTACCTGTTATGTATGAGGCATTTGAAGTCTGTTTGCAAATCTTTTCACTCTTTCTTTTGCTTGTTAGAATATTTTTTTTTGACAAAAGTATGAGTTTTGGTTTCTGTGCAGAAGCCATTTTATTTTATCTTTGCACATGAGCTATTTGAACTCTGTTTTCCTCTCTCAAGATCATGTTTCATATTAATACTTTGATCATAAGCATTCTAAGTTGACCTGTTTTATCTGTCAGTTTATAAGAGTATTCTTATTAATTTTAAAGATAATATTTCGAGCAAGTTCATTGATCTTTGAAAATTTTTAAATGAAATACTGAAACTTAGTAAAAGGCACCAAGTTTTTCTTTTACATATTATGCTAAAGTTAGAAGATTCAACTTTAAATTCTAGATCAATCATTTCTAATTCTGTAACACCTGGCAATTTATTTAACTCCTGTGTACCCCTTTTATCATCTCAGAAATTAAGTATTAATACACTTTGGGTCTGCCTATTGCTTAGAGGCATTCCTGGATGAAATAATATACAAAGAAATACTTTGCAAAAATTACTACACTGAAGTTGTCTTGTTACTATTGGTCTCAAAAAACCAATATGAGTTTATAGTTATTATTAGAGCAGATGAAAATGCTTTTCTCCTACTACTTTGACCTTGGTAATAAACTAAATAACAGTGCTTTTTATGAGACTCAGAACTAAATCTCCTTCTATTAGATTAAAAAATACCTTTTTGTTCATATAATTATCCTGTAGTGCCACATATATTTGTTTGCTTTTACTTTTTTTATGGTACTGGGGATTGACTCTAAGGCCTTCACACTGAGCTACATCCCTAGTCCTTTTTTTTCTTTCATTTTGAATTTTAATAAAAAGTCTTACTACATTGGCCAGGCTGCGCTCAAACTTGCAGCCTTTCTATCTCAGCCTCCCAGAGTGCTGGGATTGCAGACATGCGCCACCATGCCTGCCACTACATATCTTTTATAGATGACTTTCCAGGTCACTTCTTCATGCATTTGGTAAGTATGATACCATCTACAATTTGGGGGGAGATTACTGTGTGCTAAGCACTATGCGCTTTCCCTAAGACACATACATTTTAATCATCACAACCTATGAAGAAAGTAAAATTATTACTTGCATTTTGACAATTAGCAAACTGAGACTTACAGGAGCTAAGTGACTGTTCTGATTGCTATCACTAGTCTGAAGGAATCCCAGCTGTATGACTGAATTTGAGTGTTTAACAGCAACCACTACACTGCCTGGACTTCCTCTCATGACAAAATTTCTTCATATATGAAAACTGATATGTTTCTAAATCACCAGTTCATCTTCTCCCAGTTATTTGAATTCATCATGATATCTTACTATTTGATAAATTTCCATGTAATCATTTCAAGTTTTATGAGTATATTATATTTAAAAGGATAAAATTGGTGTTAACTGAATGTATAAGGTACATATTAAATCATTTAGCTAAATGAGCTTGTTTTATAGTGTCAAATATGGATTAAAAGTAAAAGTTAGCTGTATACAAATGTCCCCTTACCACATTGATATCTTTGTAGTTATTGGAAATAATTTGAGTACTAGATTGCATACTTTCAATCCAAATATTTTTCTCTTCATATAGACTTTAAGATTAGTGATGCTGACATAACGTAATGAAGTAAATAATATAAGAGTGTTAAAATGATCTCTATGTATTAAATGTCAAAAATTTAATATCCCAAGTTACATTAAATAAGATTAAAGGATTTCTGCACACTCTGTTCCTTTTTCATTTTTGTCAGGAAAGTTCAGGGGCCTTGAATGGTAAAAAAATTTGGAAGTTCCAAGTAATTGAGATCTGAGAGCAGGAAAGGAAATATATGCTTTAAATTTTAATTAATAGCTTAAGAATGAGTTACTGTTTTTTATAAAACTTGGTAGCAAAAGATATCACAATCGAGTTGTTGCCTTGTGGTGGATGTGACAAAATACCAAGTTTTTCTGTACGGCAAGCAAAGAATTATAAAGTGTACATTTGAGGGTAAAAAATCACTACACTCATTGAAGATGATGAGCAGAGAAATGGTGCGTGAATAACAGAAAAGATAACCTGAATCCCGTGCAGACAAATCAGGTTTTCAGTCTCAAGAGCCAGAGAGAGCATGTCTGGGGTTACGTAGAACAGCCCTAAGGTACCAACCAGGTACCTCAGGTACCAAGTGGGTGGAGAAGAGTGATTTCCTCAGCCCCCGATGTGCCACCTGTACTACAGTCAGCTAGTGCAGATACTCCTTGACTTAGGATGGGTTACACCTAAATAAACCTATCCTAAGCTGAAAATATAATGTCAAAAATAATCTACATGACAGAATTGTGCTTATTTACCCTGGCTGACTGGGAGCTGATGTTGCTCCACCCTGGCCACCATTGTAAGAGAGTGTCGTATGACATGTTGCTATCCTGGTAAAAGATCAAACTTAAAAATTTGAAGCACAATTTCTACTGGATATGTAATGTTTGTACACCACCATAAAGCCCAAAACTCATTAAATCAAATCATAATAAATCAGGGATGGTTTGTATTCATTATATGCTCTTACCAGAGCTTAAACAAACTATGAAGTCCAAGGGCATAGTACCCCACTAGACAGCCTGTCACTTCTGATACCAACAGCAAGTGTAATGTGTTCCCAGATTCACTCTCAGGCTCAATAAGTCTCTAGAAAGATCCACAAAACTCTTGCTGCATTCACAAGTATGATTTACAATAGGATGCATTACTCTCCTAAAATGCATGTTGAACAGAGATTGCTAATAGAAAACCTCACTCAGGCTTTGATGTCCAGAGATTTTACTGAGGTTTCATTACATAATATGATTGATTTATGATTACCCATGTGCTTAATCTCAGTCTGCAAGTTGAGACCCAAAGGCCCTTAAATCATGTGATTGGTCATTCTTGTATAACCTGCATCCAACCTAAGACTATCAGGTGTGGCTAGCCACATCCTTAAACAAAAACATTTCTATAAAATTATCAGATGTAATATAGATTACCACCTAAGCAAGGGTTGAGTGCCTGACCTCACTTTGAACAAGGTCAAATTCTTTGCTAATTTTTTTTCAACACTGTGCATTTAATCCAGGACCTTCTCACACAGTTTTGAAACCAATTAACCAATTTAGGGTCTCTCTCTCTCCTTCTCTCTCTCTCTCTCTCTCTCTCGTTTCTTTTTCTTCTTTCCTTTTCTCTCTCTTTTCTCCCCCGCCCCTTTCTAGACAGGATCTGACTAATATTCCCAGCCTGGACTCAAAAAATTGTTTTCTCCTGTCTCAACCACTCATAGTGCTGGGCCACCACACTGCATTTTTTATTTTTTAATCTCAATTGATATTTTATGAGTATTAGGTGTTAGTAATCTCTCTTTTTATTACTAAATAACATATTGACAAGGCTAATCATTATTTAGCACTGAGAAAACACTGTCATAGGAGATGAAGAGGAAAATAACCCATAATAAAATCAGAATATGTGTTGTGGAAGTTTTATAAAATCAGGAGACAGAGAGATGAAACCAGACTCTTTTGAGACAGTTAAATTATAGTGACATTAAAAATTATAGAAGTACTCTTTTTGTGGCATTAGGCCAGTAGGTATATATTTATGGGTATAGAATGACAAAAATAGTAGTGGAACTAATGAGAGAGAGAGAGAGAGACAGAGAGAGAGAGAGAGAGAGAGAGAGAGAGAGAGAGAGAGAGAGAGAGAGAAAACCCTCCCTCATGTTCTTATCCTCTTCAGACCTCCCAACTTATTAGGCAGCATTGGCATTTGCTGTCATCAACTTTTTACCAGTTAATGGATAGTATTTCATTGTGTGTACATACCATATTTTATGCATTCATCACTTCAACCCTAGAAAAAGAAGGTTGAAAATTCAAAAAGATAGATTCATATCCTGAGATTGTACATAGTGATGCAACAAACCTGAGTACGCAGGCGTCTTGTTGATTTAATTTCTTTTGCAATCAGAATCAGTAGTGTATGACAGTTCTACTTTGACTTTTTTGAGAAAACTCCACGCTATTTTCCATAATGGCTATACTCATTTGTATTACCATTCAGTGTCTGAGAGTTCCTCTTTCTCCGCAGCCTCACTAGCATTTGTTACTTTTTTTCCTTTTGGTAACAGCCATTCTAACTTGGGTGAGATACAGTTGCATTGTGGTTTTGAATTACATTTCAGCAATGATTAATGGGATTGAGAATTTTTCATATATGTATGTATGTATTAGCCATTTGTGTGTATTCTTTTGAGGAATGTTTGTTCAGTTTTTAAGTCCACTTTAATTGTAATATTTGATTTTTTGCTATTGAGTTATTTCAGTACTTTATATATTATAAATATAGTTTGCATATATTTTCTCCCATTGTGTAGATTGTCTCTTCATTCTAACTGTTTCCTTAATGGTATGTAAACTTCTTAATCTCATTTGTTTAGTTTTGCATGTGTGTGTGTGTGTGTGTGTGTGTGTGTGTGTTACTTACTGGGCATTGAACCCAGGGCCTTTGCACTGAGTAACCTTCTAAGCCTTTTTTTTTTTTAATTTGATACAGGGTTTTTCTAACTTTCCTTGGCTAGACTTTCATTTCTGATCTTCCTGTCTCAGTTTCCCAGAGTTCTGGGATAACAGGTGTGTGCCAACACATTCGATTTAGCTTTGCTCTTGTGGCCTGTGTTTTAAGGTCTTACAAAAAAAATTTATCTATATCAATGTCTTGAAGTGTCCCCTCTAGATTTTTTTCTAGGAGTTTCATAGTTTTGGGTCTTGCATTTATGTTTTGATCTATGTTGTGTTGATTTTTTATATATAGTATGAGATAGGAATATGGTTCATTGTTCTGTAACGAATATCCACTTTTCTTAAGACCACTTATTGAAGAGACAAACCTTTTTGCAATGTTTGATTTTGGCACCTTTGTCCAAGATCAGTTGGCTGCAGATGCAAAGATTTTATGTTTGGGTTCTTTATTCTGTTCTATTAATTTATATGCTGTTTTTTATTCTAGTATTGTCTGTTTTGGTTACTATGCTTTTATAGTCCTATTGTTTTGAGGACAGATATTTTGTTATCTCCAAATTGTGCATTTTACTCAGGATTACTTTGGCAACTCAGGGACTGTTATAGCTCCATACGATGGACAAGTTTATTATTTTTTTAAGGAGGTGAACAAGAGCCACTAAATCAGGCATTAGCAAACTCTTTTCTATAAAGCACTATTGATAAATATTTTCTGCTCCAGTTGTGTTTCAATAAAAAATATTTTTGGATACCTATAACTGAATTTTTATAGTTTATGTATCACAAAATATTATCCTTTTTTTGACCACTTAAAAGTATAAGTACCGTTGGGCCAGGGATGTAGCTCAGTGGCACTGCACCTGTCTGGCAAGCATGTTTCATTCACAGTACAGGAAAAATAAAAGTATAAGTAGCAATTTTAGCTTATAGACTTGACATAAAGATAAATAAGAAGAAGCATACCAAATAGTTTCTCTGGTGTGAGAAACTGAAAGTGTAAATAAGGATCAAAATGTATAATAGACAATGTGAAATAGGAAGAAAAGATATAAAAGGGAAGGGGAAGTGGAAGGGGTAGGGAAAGGAAGAAGGGAAAGGAAAAATATGTGAAAAGGAAAAAATGGAAACAAAGTTTTTGTAAATAGGGAGGGATGGAGGGGTTGAAGGGAGGGCAGGGGAAGGAGGAAAAATAAGAACCAAGATACATCATGTAAAGGTACAAGTTCCCAATGATGAATGTAACTGTATTATATACCTAATATGTACCAATAAACTTAATGAAAAAAAGCAAAAAATATGAAATATTCTATGACAATTGGATGGTTAAGAGTACTTAGAAATTAATGTGGGCGGTTGGTATGCATAAGGAGTTATTCTATATAGGATGTCTATTTGGAGGCAGTACATATATTCTGCCCTAGGAAAAGAAGGCTGAAAATAAGAAAATACAGAGACAAACACACTCCAAACAGGAGCTGTAATCCCCACTCAGCGTAATTCACTTTCTCCCTAAGTGATTCTGCCACTTACTAGCTATTGACTATTGACAGTTTTTTTATCCTCTCTTCTCACTTAGTTCCACATTAATTTAGAAGTTATCTCATAAGTTTGTTGTGAGATTTTAATGAGTTAAAAGGTAAAGAACTTAAATATTATGCTTGGCACAAAGAATCCTTTGGGATATTGTTATTAATGACTTTGATAATGTCATTATTGTCTTTTTAGACATTATGTTAACCAATCCTTTTCAAAGTCAATTGAGCTGAGATCAAGAGAGGTGGAGTGTTGGGTCCACAGTGGAACTGACTAGTTGGCAATTTATTGGGTACAAGAAGAAGTTTATTACTCATTGTGTGTACACTTTATTTACTTTTTTCATAAAAGTAAGGGTATAAAGGGCATATAAGATCTGCTTCTTTCCACTATTGACATTTTGTAATATAAAAACATTTAAAAATCACATGAAAATAAAACTGAAATGTGGAGATACTTCAAAGAACTAGGACTGGAAGTCCCATTTGACCCTGCTATTCCACTGCTGGGGATCTTCCCCAAAGAATTAAAAGAATCATACCACAGTGATATATGTGTGCCTATGTTCATAGCAGCACAGTTTGTGATAGCTAAAACTTGGAAACAGCCCAAATGCCCATCAACTGGAGACTGGATAAAGAAAATGTGGTCTTTTATAAAATGGAGTACTACTCAGCCATAAAAAGTGAGAAATTAGAGACATTTATAGCTAAGTGGATCCACATTGAGGCGATACTCTTAAGTGAAATAAATAGGATACACATGTATAAATACGGAATAGTTTCTCTGGTGTGAGAAACTGAAAGTGTAAATAAGGACTAAATGTATAATAGGTAATGTGAAATAGGAAGAAAAGGGGCAAAGGGGAAGGAAGTGGGAGGGCTAGGGGAAAGGATAGAAGGGAATGGGATTAATATGAGAAAATGGAAAAATAGGAACAATATCTTTGTAAATAGGGAAGAATGGAGGGGTTGAAGGGAGGGCTGGGCAAGGGTGAAAAATAAGAACCAAGAGAGATTATGTAAAGGTGCAAATTTCCAATGGTGAATGTCTTTATATTGTATACCTAAACCGTACCAATGATTAGAATGAATAATCGATAATGCAAAATAGGAAGAAAAGGTCCAAAGGGGTAGGGGTAGTGGGAGGGGCAGGGGAAAGGAAAGAAGGGAAAGGAAAAATGCTGAGAAATGGAAAAAATGGAAATAAAGTCTTTGTAAATAGGGAAGGGTGGAGAGGGTGAAGGGAAGGCTAGGAATGGGGAAAAAATAAGAACCAAGTTGCATTATATAAAGGCATAATTCCCAATAAGAAACGTAATTGTGTTGTATACCTACAATGTACCAATAAAAGAATTTAATAAAGTGCAAAAAAAAAAAAGAAATAAAACTGAAATGCCTGACAAATGAATGTAACACATATTAATTACCATTAGAGCCCAAGAAAATGGATTACTTTAAAACAGTTCAGAATGGACTGATGGATGGAATGATGGATTTAGTATGCCCTTTTCTGTTATTTCTAACAGAGGAACTAAATGGATAAATCCTTTTAATTCCCTTGGCTTGCTTTTTTTTAAATCCAAGGATGACTAATGGATATTTTTCTGCCTTTTACATTTTCTTAAGTACTTTTCATGTACTTTGAAAGGCTTTTCTTTCCCTGTAAGACTTCTTCGCCTTCCACAATAGAGCTAAAAGACTAGTTCTAGTACACAGTCTATAATTGTGTCACTTCTGCCCAGATTGGAGCAAAAAAAAGTAAGTGTGTACTTACACTTTTAAAAATGCCTGGGTGAGGAAGTCAAATCTCATGATGCTGAGAGGAAGAATAGAAATCAGTAAGTCCATCACCAGAAAGATAGATTTAATGTGACGTTTTTAAAGATATAAATACTTATTGATGAGTATCATGTTTGGATTTTAAACAGAACGTTAACTCTAAAACATCCAAAATTCCTGGCTGCAAATGGACCACACTTGAATAAACATAAGACAAAGCTGTGATTGGGATGGTGTATTTATTTAGCTTGTACAATTTAAGAGCCAGTATTGCCTCATAATATTTTAATACTGCCTAGCATACATACAACACATAAAACAGGAGTTTTTATTATATCTTAATCCTTTTTTTTTTTGGTACTGGGAAATGAACTCGGGACCTTGTGCTTATGAGGCAGGTGGTGGAACCACTGAGCTAAATTCCCAGCCCAATCCATTTAATTTTTAAAAGGACATTTATTGAGACTTTTGAAGATAAGGACTCTTATTCACAAATTCATACTTCCTGCTTTCTCGTTAATTTGATTTTTTCTTCTCAATATAATTTGGTCTTCTCGGTTTTGTGTTTTCTTTCTTTTTTTATTGAGTGGGAAGAAAGTTGATCACTTTAGTCACTAGTCCCTTATAGCCTTAGTTGAAGGCCAAGGCAAATTAGCATCTTTTGTTACCTCTCACTATAGAGTGTAAAAGGACAGGCAGGAATGATACTAGGGAGAGGATATGATTGAAAGAAGATTCCGTCCTGGACCAAAAAGTATATTAGAACCACTGATACTTTTAATGAGTTCTACTTTTGTTTCCTTTGTGAGAACCCAAGTTTGTATCAGAAGTAGCTCCCGCTGTCTTCTTTAGTAGGGTAAGAATACTAAGCATTGTCATCTCGGATGATGCAGATTGTAGCATATTTCTTCATGAAATTCAAAGCTTTCAACTGTTACTGCCAACTTTCTCAGGATACAATACTCAATGATTGAAGTTTTTATACCTGGTGTTGCACTTCCCAGTGTCATTTGTTTCCCTTAATGAATCGTCTCCATCCGCTTGCTGTATTTCTTTGCTTATTTATGTTTTAAATTGAGACTCAATTTCTTGAAGTGATAAATAGTACATGTTAAAAATGTGTTTTCCGACCACTACCATTTTTGGAAAGTGTTTAAGACTTCAGTTTTCCCCTATAATAGCAACAGTCCTGTGCCTTAACAATCCCCACCAATCCTTCTAACCAATTTAAATTGCTTTGCATTTTCTGTATCTTCTCATGAAAATGCCAGTACTTGATTTTATTCCCCTTTTTAATATTAGAGAATTATTTGAATGGTGTAAATAGGTGAACAAAAAGAGTTGTGAGTACATAAAATGTAATGACTGAGATTACATGAAAACAATAGAAATAGTTTTTAGAGTTGAAATTTTTATTTGAAATATATATAACTATCATCTGTAACTATATTAAATGTAGCTATTATTGAAATTAAGCGAATTTCATTGTTGTTGTCACTGAGGATTGAAGCCAAGGCTTTCTCAATGAGCTACAGCTCTAGCCCTTTTAAAAGATTTTTCATGGCAGGGGATATAGTTCAGTGGCGCCGCACATGCCTCACAAGAGCAAGGTCCTGAGTTCGATCCCCAGTACTGAAAAGAAAATGAATAAATAAATAAATAATATAAAATAAAAAGATTTTTCATGTTAAGGTAAGGTCTTGCTAAGTCACTAAGTTACCTCAGCTGGGCTTGATCCTCCTGCATCAGCATGCCAGAATGCTGGGATTATGGCCATGCACCATCAAGACCGGCTATAAATGACTCATGTTAAAGTAGCTATCAGAAGCATCTACTGAAAAAATATTTTTTAAAGTTTCATCTAAGCCTATATTTGGTATGTTATTGTTCTTGCAACTATTCTATATTTAAAAAGAATTTTACAGTTTGTCACTTCAGTTCTTGTTTTAGGGATGGCTTTTAAAAATCTTTTAACACTTTACAAAGATATTTTTCACTATTAAAAAAACTATCCCTGTGTTTTTGAATTTAAGTACAACCAGTTCAGATGGACAATTCAGATAGCCAAATTCATGTGATTTGATTATGTGTTTTCCATTAGAGAGTCACCAGAAATTTACTAATAATTAATTGTAATTTCTACACTTAGGCAGTTCATCTCTATAGGAATTGGGAAGGCTGATCAGCCAAAACAGGACTGACAAGAGGTTGATAACAAAGAAGGTGAAAATATAGAGTGTTCTCATTCATTGAAAAAAAATTTGATGACTGAGTAGAGGTAGTGTAAGTGGTAAAAATACTAAACAACCACAAAGTAAAGCTGCTGTTATTACCGTAAAGCTACTTGGTCATTCGTTGGGAAAAATGGATTCATTCACTAAATCATTGATTATTTGTTTGACCAGACAGGAGACAAATCTTCACAATGCATACCTCTGTTTTTCATCTTAAAACAATTTAATCATTCAAAGGGATGTTTCTTTTTTAAAGTTTTCAGAATTTATCCATGAAAAAAATAGTTAAAATTGATGTTACATGAAAATTGAGCAAACTGAACATAGTACATGAAATTGTCTTATAATGGTTTTAGTTTTTCTTTTTTTCATTTTCAGTTTTTTATTTTTTTGAGACAGTCTCACCATGTAGTCCAGGCTGGCCTTGAACTCACTATGTAGTGCAGCCTGGGCTTGAACTGCTGGCAATCCTCCTGTCTCAGCCTCTCCAGTGCTAGGATTATAGGCATGCACCACCACACCCAACTACTCTGGTTTTAATATACTTCAGTGACACTTATAAATCTTATTTCCAAGGTCAGAGTTAGATAGTGAAATTGTTACTAGCTTGAGGTCCTTAATTCTGCTTGAATAAATATCTCAACGTTTATTGTTTCCCAAATATTATAAAACAACCCAAATCCAAATTGTGGTGGTTGGAAGGTTGCTTAAATGTAGCTTGTAAACTCTACTATTTAGTAGTTTCTTTTTTTACTTTTGTTTTTATGTGTTGCAGCCTCAGTGTAATCTATGCATGGAATTGTGCTACAATTAGAATAAGCATCTATGTGGAAGCAAATTACGTGTTGGTATGGTGAGACTTGTGTAAGTCTCACTCTTGGAATTGTTAATTGAATTTGGGATAAAAATAGATGAAAAGACTGCTAATTAGATGTGTGTACTGCTCTGAACTTGTGAAGTGGTTGAAAGCAAATAGAAATTTTTAAAGCAGAGTAAGGATTGCAACAGAATGAACACTGGGTTTTATTTTTAAAAGTAGTTGGTAAATTTTCAAGGTAAGTTTAAATGCATATATCACATAAGAATAACAAATGAAATGATAATGTAAAGATCATGTTCTATTTGTAGGAGTAGCTAAAGGCATCCTCTGCTTATGAGGACATCTTCTAAGTTGTTTGCCAAAACAGGGGAGGTAAATGCCCCTATTATCAGACCACAAAAATATAATCATGACCTAGATAAATATTTGTATTTTTATGCAGTGAATCATTCCTTTAATTAGCAAAAGACATAATAGTATGTTGGAAAAGAATCAGTTTTGAAAGAATTAGGTCTGTATTGGAAACCTGTTTCTGTCATCTCTTTTTCTGTATGAACTCAGGAAAATCATTTATTTACTCTAACTGGTTTCTCCATTAGTAAAATAAAAATACAATACTGAGCACACAATGTTACTGGGAAGACTAAAAAGGATAATCCATATAAGTTTCTTTATGTAATGAAAGACATAAATATGCTCAACATATGGCAGCAACCACTATTGTTAGTAGTTTTTAATGAAGAATTTAATTTCTGACCTCTTAATTCCTATTTGTCCTTCTTCTTTCCTTACTGAACTTTATGAAAATTCTCTGTACATTACAGTGAATGATAAGGGAGAAAACAAGTGAAAATTAAATTAATTATTTTTTATTGTTCTACTTTAAAAATTATTTTTTTGGAAGAATTTAATTCTTAAATACTCTTGGAATTTCAGTCTTCCATCTTGGATGATCCATTCTGAATCTAAAACACATAAACATATTGTGCTTCAGTGTATGTGACCTGCACTACTTAAACTGCAATACAGTTGTAGGTAATTTTAGTAATATTTTGAGGCACAATAAAGTTGCCTATTATTTTACATTTACATAACATCTTGATGATTTCCATTAAATTGCCTTCCATGATCTTACTACTACCTTTCTTTACAGTTGTCTATGGCTTCTACTCTATTTCCTCCTTTTACTATAGCTGTAAATATTTGAAAATAATACATCAATTCTTCTTATTCTTTTATTTTTTAGTTCCCCAATAAGCTCTTCCATGGTTTATTTTAAACTTTGAAACATTTAATATGAGCATATGGAAAGCCTTCAAGTTCATACTGTTTTCTATGTGTACAACTCATTTTCTTCTCTGTGTATAATTCTGCATAATTTTTCATCCACATTTTCTCGCTCCTCACAGGACTTTTCCACTCACATACTCTCCTGCCATTTGAGAGTCCATAAATATTTTTAGAATGTCTCATATTTGTCAGTTAGTGTCTTGGGATTGTGGAATGAATAATGAATCTAACATAACACTTATTCTCAAGGTATTCAGTATCAAAATGTGTTAGTAAAGGCTAACATCTAATTGCTATAGAGTTATAATTTTATGAAATGAGTTATTGGCTGAGAAATTATATCACAGAACTCCCTGGGAGAGCATGGCCCTAAAATCCACCCCAAAGATCCTTGACTAAGTTGTCATGGAGAAGGAAAGACAACCTGTGTAATATAACAATTCACAGCCATGAGGGTAAATCTGTGACTGTAAGCCCTCAGTATTTTACAACACAAAACCTGAGTAGGAAGATAAAATTAAAGAGTCAGTAATTCACTATTATTACTGTCATTGCGTAATGGCTTTTTAATCTCCATATTTGATTAAGTCAAGTATAAACACACTATAAGATAAGTTATTATTATTCTGTGATTTTTATGGAAGAATATGAACTTGAGGTTAAGTACATTGACATGACTATATAAACAGCAACAAAGTTTATCCCTGGCTTTGAACATATTAGGGAATTACATCCTTCTTTGAATAACCTCCTAAATAAACCACTTGTCTTAGTTTTCAAAAGATTTCAAATATGAAAAGATAATATAGATGAAAATTTGATATGAACAAGCAACTTTATACAAAGTGCTTAGCATACGTTCTTGCATATTATAGGAGATCAATAAATTATTATTTTGTGGTTATGGTCTTAATTCTTCCTTCTTTTTCTTGCCTCATTTACTAGAATGTAATTTCCATTGGAATACTGTGTCTATGTTTTCCAAACAGCAAAACACCAATCAATAAATAATCATTGAATAGATGAACTAATACATCTTAAAACTTTGACAAAATCCTAAAATTTGAGAATATAAATATATTTTTTAAATCTTATTTTTTTCAAATCACATATCCTTTTTTTTTGTATTAAATTCTTTTATTGGTACATTGTAGGTATACAACACAATTACATTTCTCATTGGGAATTGTACCTTTACATAATGC
>NW_004624837.1:740240-760279 GCF_000247695.1 Heterocephalus glaber | reverse complement strand
GGCTCAAATCACATATCTTTAAGTTTCAAAGCATCAATGTTCACTAGTGCTTTAAAGAAGACATTTTGCTTTATTTGAAGATCTCACAGAATAGTTTTCATGGTCTTTTCATTTTCAATAATGATTTCTAGTTCTTCCATCCTTTGCATGGAGAGTTCCTCTCAGAGATATCAACATTGGTTATTCCCTCTTGGCTTCTTGTCTGTATTCACAAATTATGCCTCACTTTGCCATTCCTTGGGTTTAATTTCTCTTTGGCAATTATCATCATTTAAAAATGTGCTCTATTTGTTTCAAATTATTCACCCTCAATGAGAACGAAATTTAAATTAGAGCAAAAATGTCTTCTTTTTTTCCCTTCAATATATTTCCCTACTGCTGATACAATATCAGTGCTGAAAAACTCTTTGTAAGATGAGTTAATCTCTCCAGATGTCAAAGGAAAGCAGTGGTTCAATGGAAGGAGAGAGGAGAGGGTTTGTTACAAAACACAGTAAGTACAGTCCAGTCGAAAAAGAAGTGACGGCTAGGAAATATTTCAGATAGAAAGACTGGCTACCAAGACCTCCAGGATTCTACCCTATAGAATCAAATTTTTTCAGAGACTTATAAAAGCCAGAAATGACATGATGGAAGCAACAACAAGAATGAAATGAAGAACACTGGCTTGGAAATAGAATGAGTATTGAATGCCCTAGAAATAATGGGGCAAGCTATAAGAACTTGACAGAAAAACCCAAGAAATTCAAATAACGATGAAGGCAAAGCAATAATCCAGAAATAAGCAGCAGACCTTTTTGAAAAAATCACTTTAGCTTTGCTAGTTCTGTGATTCCTTCATCTTCTTCTATTTTCCCCAAAAGAAGCTGTAGTAGTAGGAGCACAAGAACTAGAAACACAAATAGTGCATAATCTGCTTAACTCAAGACCATGTTCAGTGAAATAAATCAGAACCACAGCTTAAATATCCTGGTTTCTCTTTGTGAATAATGAGTGAAACAAAAGATAGATAATAAGAAAGAGGGAGATAGAACTTTTGCAAAAAGAGAGGGGACCAAGAAATGGAGGGAAGGGGGAAAAGGAGGGGAAGAGCATGAAAACTATTTAAGATGTAATATATAGATATAGGTATAGATACAGAAACACAGATACATAGATACATCAATACATAGATATAAATTCCCCATGATGAATGTAATCATTATGTCCTGCAAACACATACTAATAAAACGTGTTGAGTCAAAAAATAAATAAATGTTTAAAAAAAGGTTTTTGGTCTTCTCTTCCTGGTAAATCTAGTAAATCTTAGTCATTTTCCAAAATCTGCTCTTAAATATTTCATATTTTGCATTGAATTCTGTTATCTGCTGCATTTGTAAGGACACATTTTATTCCATGTGGCAGAAAGCCAGTCCAAACTAGTGTGAGTACAGAAGAGAAATTCTGCCTTTATATTACTTAAATATTAGAAATAATTTTTTTCAGAAGGTCTAGAGTAAGGAGCAGAATTAATTAATCAGGAATCCATCTCTCTCATATATATTTTCTCCATAAAAGGAAAATGATGGCAAAGAGCATCTCAATCATATTCTACCAACATATCATACATAGCTCATCCAATAATATCCAAGTGAATATTCTAATTTCCTGACTTGGATAATATTCCCCCCTATTTCAAAGAGCACCTGCTTCCCTGAGTGATAATCCCTCTATCATTAGAATAATAAAAGAAAATTCCCCAAGTAATATGTAAGATGTTATTACCAAAGATGTGTGAATGAATTTTGGGCAGCTAAAGACAAATGTCAACAAACTCCTGAGAAGAGATGCTTGATTATTTTAAATAGAAAGTTTCTCTTGACCATAGAGATTTTAGCATATTGTCATACCACAGAAGGCCCTAAAAATTTATGCACAAATGTGCTTGTTTGTGAATCTGTTCATGGAGAAGTCCAATCAGAGTGAAGTACAAAGGATTTCAGAGTGGGAGGATTTCAGTGCTTGTGAAGGAAATGGTTCTTCTAAATGTAGCTTAAATGCAAATGCAAAGCCTTGTGAGTAACTGCAACAGAGTACAAAGTTTGTCTATGGAGTTAACTTTTATTTCATTCCTATCTGGCTCTTGTCTTTGTCTATTTGTGTTTCTGCAACAAAATATCGGAGACTGGGTGATTTATAAACAGCAGCTTTCATTTCCCTGAGTTCCAGAAGTGGGGAAGCCCAAGGGTAAAGTGCTTTCTGGTTCACTGTCTGTTTAGAGCTCAGGATGCTTCAGGATGGCACCTTGAATATCATGTCCTCACATAGTCAAAGGAGACAGAAAAGAAAATAGCCTAGGTAGTTTAACTCTTTTGTAAAAATGCTAATCCTATTCATGAGGACTGAATTCGTATGAATTAATCACATCCTAAATGCCTTATCTCTTAAGAGTATCACATTGGCACTTAGGTTCCAACATAAGAGTTTTGGAGGGACACACCCATTTAAACCATAGCATTCCACCATAACCTTCTACAATTTATGCATTACGTCTTAATTCATTCTTGCATTAACTTTATAGCTTAAGTTGGAAGTCTCATATAAATATCATGTAAATCATATGTGAATGACATTCAAATGTGGGATTCATTCTGAGACAAATTCTCCCTCTATCTGTGTGTCTATGAAATCAAACAAGTTATGTGTTTCCAAAATACAATAGTGCTACAGCCATAGGATATACATTCGCATTCCAAAGGACAAAATAGGAAAGAACAGAGGAGTAGCAGATCCCAATTAAGTCCAAAAGCTAACAGGGCAAAAGACATTAAATCTTCAGGATGGAGAATAATCTCTGATTCTATATCCTCCCTTCTGAAAACCTACTGGTAGAGGTTGTGTCAACAAAGTTCCAAGAAGATCCACCCCCTTGTCTTTGCTGGATACAACCCATGCCACAGCTCGCATGAGTTGCAACTCCAAGGCAAGCAACTAAGTCCTGTTGGTTGTCAAATTCTGGGGACTCACGGACATCCCTAACCCAGTGGCTCTACTCAGCATTGCCCTAATGAGAAATCTCCATGGTACACCCATTCCTGCAGGGTTTCTGCATGAGTCCAGGTTTGCTTGGGCACATCCTTTGAAATCTAGCTGGAGGAATCCCTTTCTCCACAGCTATGCACCTGTACAGTTAGCACCAAGTGGACAAAGTTTATGGACTCTGTTCACAAGGTCCTGGACTTCTGGGAATTTGGTGGGTGGGAAAATTTTCCAAAATGGCTTCAAGAACAGGTTTCTAGTGTTGTTATGTGTAACATATGTATGGAGTAACATATATATTGTACATTATACTGCTATTCCAAAAGCCTATTTTTCCCCCTTTGATTTATTAAAAAAGTTTGCGTGCTACTGGTTAAAATTATCTTTTCTGGAATTAATTGTTATCTACATACTGTATTAGAAACACGAAATTTATAATTTTTTAAAATAAGGGCACAATCATATTTGTGCAAGGTGTTTCTTTTAATAAGTTTGGTGTTTTAATGTTTTCATTAAAGGGCATTAATTCATCCTTTCAGTGTTTCATTCAGTAAAACTTTACAGATAGTCCGTTTTATTTTGGAACATATTTAAAGTTCATCTGACTTGCCACACAAATGAAAATTAATCCATAAGCTGAGAGTAAAATTTGACATTTGAATAATTTTTTGAAATTGTCTTGTTTCACTTCTAAGTATATTAAATAAGAAAATGCATAGAAAAAATTTAATGTCCTAGTAATTTTGTCTTACCCTATCATTAATGTCATTGATGCTGTATTAGTGGAATGTGATCATATAGTACCTTAGTTTTTAAAAATTAATAAAAGAAATTCCATTATCTATCAATGGTAACATTACATTATACAGATGTAATATGTTGAGAATGTCATATTAAAGTGATTTTTCTATTAGCTATTCCATTCTTCCTGTCATTCCCTTAATATAACACATTTCTGTGTTAACTAATATGAAAGGAATGTCTCTGAAGTTGCTCATGCACTCCAAATTTTTAACTTTTGCTATTCCTGAATTAATTGAGTTTACATTCTTTAGTTTTTATGTCCATTCATTATTTAGTTCAACACATTTATACTGCATACCCTGCATATAATTTGATGTGCTGCTTCATATGAAAGTGTTACTTTCAATAAAGTGTTCTTTCAAAAATATTTTCTCATGAGATATTATAAGGACTTCTGTTATCTAAATAAACAAGCAAAGTAAGAAAATAAAAAAATATAATATTCAATTTTAATAAATCAAACACACAAAAAAACAAGGTTATATTATTAAAAGTGTTTGAAGCAAATGTACATGGCTCTCTGAGTAGAAGTATTTCAGCTGAGTTTTGAAAGCTAGGATATAGTCAGTTGTCAGCTGCAATAACTGGGAATAAAAGGTAAACAGACAATTAAAATTCCTCATTTCAGGGTAAGATGGACCTAGATATTTCAGGAATGAACAGGAAGACTTCATGAATCAAAAGGGTCATGTAGAATATTTAAACCTTGTAAGAAATTTAAATTTATGCTAAGTTGGAAAATGTATCTTTTTTAAGAAAGATAAGCAGTAACAGGATGTAACACATTAGGAAGTCCAATCTGGCTACTTCGTGCATAATGTGTTGTACATAGGTAAGATTAAGAGTGTAGTAGCCAGTTATTTGGTGATTGTAGTTCTATAAGAGAAAGAAGAATATTTACATAGTTGTTCTTGGTTATGAGTTGATCTGCCTTTATAAAACCTGCCATATGTTCAAACACCAGAGGTCAAATGCAAGATCACCGGATCACATAGACACAGCTTGGTAGATGAGGCACTAAAACACTGAAAGACAGCACAACAAATATCTACCCTCTTGGTGTCTATTTTAATTTTTTAATGATTATTGATATTTTTCATACATTGGCCTCATAATTTTAAAGTTTGTACTTTTATTTGATTCAATGTTTATTGCATATTAAATAAACCAGAAATTAATTTCTTCTATACGTAACACTGTTATCCAGATGGATAATATAATCTACTTGCCATGAAATAAATTACAGCATTAATACAATGCAAAATATTTTCAAAATTATGTATATAAAAGTAAATGTATTTCACAACACCATTTTGAAAAGGGGAGAATACTATTTACTGAGTATTACTGTATATTACTAATATCATGTGTACTACAATTACTTAAGAAACTTTTTCTTAATTGAAATAATCATGCCTAAAATTGAGCTGAAATTTTGTAAGAATTAATTGCTTTTTAAATTTCTTTGGAAAATTAAGTAAGTTTGGATGAGAAATGCTAGATTAATTGACACTGGAATACTGACCATGAGATAAATTTAATTCTACATGCTCATGATAGTGTTATAAAATTATTCAATGGTTCAATTTATGTATTTACTTGTTTTAAAACTGCAGATGCATTATCACTATAAGGTACATAATTGTCATTATAATTAGTCCTCAAACTTTAATGTTTTCATTTACTTCCCTTGTATACTTTAAAATACATACAGTAAGAATTTTATAACATTTTATAAATTAAAAACTAATTTTTGAATTAACAGCAAATAAATCAGATCATTGCTTTGGATACATTTCCAAATAGATACATTTTCCAAATAGAAAATATTGCTTAGGTAAATTTACCAGTGCTTTCATCTTTTTTTTAGGTGAAGTGTTATGAATTCTTAATAGTATTATTCAAAATATTGACTTAATTTTTTAAAATAATTTTTTGAAGTGAGTACAATTTAATGTTTTCTTTCTTCAATTGTTAGCATTCATGAGTTATCAACAAGATTCAATTTTTTACTTAAGTCTTAAAAGAATAATGCTTTTATTTTGCAGATTATTGCCTTGCGTGAGCAAAATGTTCATATACAAAGAAAAATGGTATCAAGTGAGGGATCCACAGAGTCTGAACATCTTGAAGGGATGGAACCTGGCCAGAAAGTCCATGAAAAGGTATTACATATGTGGCATGCACTTACACAGAACTGTTTACTCTGTATATCATTTGACAGGAGTATGAAATATAAAACCCATGAAATTGACATTACTAATATTTGTTGATATTTTGGTGAAAGGTACATGATGATTTGTCTTCTCATTTATTACTCTTAATTTTGTGCTCTTAAAATATGTATGTGTACATACATGTACTACATATATTTGTACATATACATATTTAAATATTTCATTTATTACTCTTAATTTTCTTTTAAAATAATTCAATTACAAAAAATAATTCAATTACTTATAATGTAATTTATTTGTATATGTAATTAATACATTAAAAGTATATGTTTACATATATATATTTAGGACTAGTATAAGAGCAAGGACAACACTTGAATGATTAAGTATATTAAGTAATTTTATGTACAATTGGTGAGTAATCTATTTTTCATCACTGCAAAAGCTTTGATAATCTTTCATTTGTCTAAGAACTTGCTTTGTGCAGGAAATTCCAACAACACTGCTGTTAATGACAGAGTGCATACTTGTAAATCTAGTGTCATGGAACTTTTACTACTTTTTAGACTGGAATAATTCTCCTTTCAGGTGAGGCTTAGACACAGGGAAAGGAAATTGAAGTCCATCTGGCCAGTATCAAAGTACTTTTTCTCTTTTAAACCACTTATTTCCAGCATAAGAGGAGTAATATAAATTATTGGTAGCTCCAGAATTAGATGAAAACTACTTATATATTTACATAACCTAGAGATTAAGAAGCAAGTGGCTGGATGACAAAGTAAATAGCATTAAACTTCTTTCCAGAAAAGAAATTAAGCACATCCTTACATATGTGGTTAAAACAAATGGAAGGGCTCCTAATTTTTCTCCCTTCAAGAATAAATGCAAAGAAAATAAAAAAAGAAAAAAAAAACTACAGTAATTTCCAGAGATAGTCTTTTTAATTTTGGTGGTAGAGAAATGAACAGGTTTTCTCTTAAGAATTCAGCATTTTATCCTTTATGGATTTTACAAAAATCCTAAACTGTGATAAAAATAAAATACAGTTTTATAGACAGACATAATAAGCTACATGTGAGATAGAATGAATAAAAGTTATTTCTCTCTCCTTCAGCTGAATAAACTGCTATTATTTCAGTTAACATACTACCAAGTTCTGTAGTATCATGCATTGACAATCCTAATTCAATTCAGGAAATCAACATGAGATTTTCTTTTTTGTGTGTGATTTAAATTATATCATTAGTAGTACCTGACTACAGTATTCCTACAGTATTTGATGAAGTTATTTCAACCAATGTAGAAGATAAATTCTGTGCCTCTGCTAACTCACTCAGTCTTAGTATAACTAAAGAATTTTAAATCGTTGTGATTATTGATATTCATTTTTTTCAGTTTTCCAGAATTTCAGAGGGATTTGCAAGTGCTTTAGAATATTCATCATTTTTGTTTAGAATATCACGCACATGCCTTCTGTTTAAGTAAGCTTTCTGTCTTTGTGGGAAAATACATGAATGACAAATCAGTTCAAAGGATGAGTGATTTGTGTTGAGTCAGTTTCAGAAGTTTGAAGGAGTAGGGTGAGTGGGAAGGGTAGGGCAAAGGAAAGAAGGGAAAACAATATGAGAAAAGGAAAAAAATGGAAATAAAGTCTTTGTAAATAGGGGATGGTGGAGGGGGTGAAGGGAGGGCAGGGAAATAGGAAAAAAACAAAAACTAAGATAGATCAAGGAAAGGTACAAGAGCCCAATGATGAATGTAACTGTACTGTATACCTAAAATGTACCAATAAAATTAATGGAAAAAAAAAAAGAAGTTTGAGCTCATGGTCCCTCGGGCCCTAATGCTTAATGCCTGGTGAAGCTGAAGGTCATGGCAGGAAGCATGTAATGGAACAAAGCTGCCGATCACATGGTGGCTGGAAACAAGAAGATGGAGGAAAGAAATATGCTTTCAAGGCCACACCTCTAATGACCTAACTTCCTCCAAATTGGTTCCACCATCTAATGTTTCCACCAGCTTACAACAGCCCACTGAGATATGAATCCATGGATGGACTTATCCATTGATGAGATTAGAGCCTTCCTCATCCTATCAGTTGCCAAGGCCCCACCTGTGAACACTACTGTACTGGGGATGAAACTTTGTATATGAGTTTTGGATGGACACGGAAAATCTAATAACAGCTTCCATGTGAAACTAAAATATAATATGTTGTGTATATTTATTTTGAATATAAAGATAAATAAATATAATTTCAATTCATATCCTCAGGATGATTCAATAAATTACTGATATTATAGTATAGCATTTTTTCCCTGACCATTCTTAATAAAATATAAAATCATATCTTATTATGTTCATCATATTTAAATAAATACTACTAAACATATAATATTATAAAATTTCTTTTCAAAGTTATCCTCTATGACATAATCATTTGAGGTATAACAATACCATTGAATAATAAATTTTCACAAGATTATAAAGTCTAACAGTTTTATTAAGAATTTTTTAAAGTATATTTAAACAGAAGGAAAAATTATTTGATGATGTGCCTATGTATTGAAGCTTCTCAATATAAGATAACTATAGCATCAGCGTGTAAATTATAAAGAGGTTGATTGGAGATAAATGCAAAACTATTGTTAGATACTAACAGAACTATCTGAAAGTGATTTGTAATTCTAGTAAATAAGATCACCCTTTGTTTAGGGCAGTAAAATCACTTAAATTGCACACTCAGAGTAGGTTATTAGCCAACAGAGGAGTTTTTATGTCAGTGACTTGAGAACTCTGTTGATAAAATAGTTCACAAAAATAGTCTCAGAAAAACATACTCTTAAATAAACCTTGTTTCTCGTGAAAAAGTTCCATAATTATTCTCAACATTTGGAAAAAAAATGAAAAGAAGAGCTAAGCTTAAGTGAAACAAGGTTAAATGTGTGACTTTAAATTTACTCAATTATTCTAGAAGAACATGGACTTCCACATGATAAAAACATTTTCAGAACACCAAGTTGTTGTTTTTTTTTTTCTTGGTACCCGGCTGCTATCATGAAATTAACCAATAACAAATGCTGGTGGGGCTGTGCGGAAAGAGAAACACTGCTCCACTGCTAGTGGGAGTGTAGACTGGTTCAACCACTGTGGAAATCAGTATGGAGATACATCAAAGAACTAGGACTGGAAGTCCCATTTGACCCAGCTATTCCCCTGCTGGGTATCTTCCCCAAAGAATTAAAAGAATCATACCACAGTGATATATGCGCACCCATGTTCAAAGCAGCACAATTTGTAATAGCTAAAACTTGGAAGCAGCCCAAATGCCCATCAACTGGAGACTGGATAAAGAAAAGGTGGTTTTTTATAAAAGGGAGTACTACTCAGCCATCAAAAATGAGAAATTAGAGACATTTATATAGCTCAATGGATGCACGTTGAGGCGACACTCAAGTGAAATAAACAGGACACACGTGTAAATACTGAATAGTTTCTCTAGTGTGAGAAACTGAAAGTGTAAATGAGGACTAAAAGGTATAATAGATAATGTGAAATAGGAAGAAAAGGGGTAAAGGGGGAAGGGAAGTGAGAGGGGTAGGGGAAAGGATAGAAGGGAATGGAATTAATGAGAAAATGAAAAAATGGAAACAAAGTCTTTGTAAATAGGGAGAGATGGAGGGGTTGAGGGAAGGTCAGGGGAAGGGGGAAAAATAAGAACCAAGAGAGATTATGTAAAGGTGCAAATTTTCAATGATGAATGTCATTATATTGTATACCTAAAATGTACCAATAAAAATAGAATTTAAAATTTAGAAAATAATAAAAAATACAATTTAGGGAGCCTCGCTGTATTCCTCTGTGCCTCTCAATTTATGATGAGGAGTCCATGGCTCTAAGGGACAGTGTACCCCCATGAGCTATAATTTCACTCCTTCTTCATCACAAAGCAAGTACTCAAAGTACAGACTTTCTGACTGCACAGATCTGAGCCAATACCAAAGACTTCATGTGCTTCTCCCCAAGAACAACTGTGGTCTCCTGACACTTAAGTGCATCCATTCTGAGTTCTATGGAGTGGCCAGAACATCTTTGGTTACTGGGATTGTGGGGAGTCTGAAAGCCCTGGCTGGAGTGCCCTCACATGGAGGCCAAGCAGAAGATTCCCCTAGGAGGAGCTGAAGGTGGGAAGGGATGGGAGCTGGCTGTGCTGCAGGTCACAGCTGGATGATGAGTTTCTTCTGTGGAACTGCTAGATGTTTGAGAATTATTAAGTAGAATCATTCATAAGAATGTGGTCTAAACATCAATGTAAAACTGTATTTTCCTGAAAGACAATAGAATACGTTATATTTGACAGTGTGTTTCACTTGATTTATAATTGTTAGACGTTTACTTATGGTGAGTCTCTCTTTGTTCTTTCACCCTTGGCCTCAAACGTACATGAACCCTGTCTGCTATTTACAATAAGCAATTCAATTTAAGCCAGATATGGTGGCACTTGCCTGTATTCCCAGCACTGGGAGACTGAGGCAGATGGGTTCCAAGTTCAAGTCTATCCTAGTTAACTTTATGACTTGGTGTGATCCTGTCTCAAAAAATAAATACAAAAAAATAAATAAATAAAAAGGACCAAGAACGTAATTCATTGTGAAAGCCCTGTTTTGAATATTCAAGCAATGAAATACAAGGGGAGGATGGGCTTATGAATTTGTCTTCTTGGATAGAGGACATTCAAGTATAGCCCTGGATACATGTGCTGAACTGGATTCAGAGGCCTTTGGTAAGCTAAGAAAAGACTCAGAAGAAGCAAAGTTAGGCTGTTCTATGGTTCATCGCTATGTAATAATTTTTAATATTGTCAAGCTTCAAGTGGAGAATACACAGTACGCAAGGCTTCAGGCATGCTCTTTATCTCCACGTCAATAGCCCACACCAAGGCAAATATTCTACAGGGTTTTCCTTCCTGGCTCTGACTCTTTGAAGATTGGCAAATCATTTTTCAAACCTCTCTGGAAATTTCATTAACAAAAGGCTACAAGCCAATAAGGTCAGAACAAGTAACCAGGATAAATACCCTTACAATTTTTGAAAAGTACTTTTATGTAAGTCATTTTACTTGATCCCTGACATATTTGTAGAGCAAAGATTACTGGCTCAAAGACATATAGCTTGTGAGCAGAAGGAGCTGAGGTAAATAGGTAATAAGTGTGCAAAGATTAAAAATGTCTATTGGTGAAAAAAAGTCAGGATATAATCTACTTGATTTCATGGATTTTCAAGTATGAGTACCCCTTTTAAACGAAGTATTAAACTTGTCCATGTATCTTCAAAGATGAAAGAGCTTATTTGACTAAGATTGGGACTTTAAAATTTATTCTACAAATAAACCTTAGACAAAGAGAACTTTTTTATACCCTTTGGATGTCTTTACCTATTGTGTGGCTAAGTATGTTTCTCCAGCAGTTCTTACTATTCTTTCTTTTCTCATCAATGTTTCTTTTTTGTGCCCTATTCATATACAAAATACTTCCAACTTGGAAAAAGAAAAAAAAAGAATGTCTTAGCTCCATATCAACCATCAGCTATTTTCTATTTTTGCTCCTCTTTGCAACAAAACTGTTTCCAAGGATTGTCTGCAATTGGTTTCTTTCCATAATTTGGTAAGCTCCTTCCAATATGGTCTTTGCTGTAGCACTCCACATAAACCACTCCTGTATCAGTCATCACTAAATTTATACTGATAAATACAATAGCTTATTCTAAGCCCTTGGGGTTGATTACTTGACCACTCTTTCCTCCCTGATGCACTTTCTTCACTGGCCTTGTGGGAAACCACGCTAGTCTTCTCTTATTTACCATTCCCTGCCTTAATGTTGCAAAGTCCCAGGGCTGTGCCCTCTTCTCTCTGTTAAGTCTCTCGAGTCATTTCAATCAGCCTCATAGCTTTCAATACCATTCATATCCCAGTGACTAACAAATGTGTACTTCTACTTTAGATCCTAAAACTGACTTAGTTACAATCACAATCTCCAATTGTCTGTCTAAAAGATATTGCACACTTAAAATGTCAAAAACTCACCTATATATCCCCAAAACCCTGCTCTGTCTTCTATCTCCAAAGATAGAAATGAAACCTTTTCAATTGCTCACGCTAAACAATGTGGAATCCACATTGCATTCCCCTTATCTCTCACACCGCAAATCAAAATGTATAGAAATTCTATTTATCTTCAAAATGTATTTAGAATCTGACTATTTCTTACTACTTTGACTAACTACTCTAGTCTCAACCACAACAGCTTGTCACATGAATTGTAATCACCCATTACAGGGTCTTGTTGCTTCTGTAATGGGTTGTCTGTAGTCCATTTAAAACAGCATGAATCAGAGTAATGTTTTAAAACATATATCTGAAAATGTTGATTTTCTAAAAGGGTGGATTTAACCCAGTGCACCAGCCCTGAATTCAGCCCTGACCCCAACAAACAGCCCAAGAGCATGAGACACTCTTAGAACTAATCAGTGTTCTGGATGCCAAATCAATATTTGAAAATTAATAGGATCTTTATATCTCAGTATTAATTTAGTAGTAAAAATATGAAAAAGACATGGTAATCACTATGGCATCAAACAATATATGACAATAAATACTTCCCATTACAGGAGGCTTGATATACTCTGGCTTCCCTTGTCACCTGAGTTTATCTCCCACTCCGCCCCAAACTCACTGACCTCCAGTGGATTTACAATTTACAGACGTCTTTCAGATGTCTGTAGGACTAACTTCCCACTTTCATGAAGTCTTTATTCAAATGTCAAAAAGTTCTAACAGTAACATATTCTACCAGCATATGATTTATTTATGATGTCTGCAATTATTTCCTTTCATCCCAGCTACACAATAATATCTGTGAGGGTTAAGATCTTCCTTTTATTTCTGATCAGATTCAGGTGCCCAGAATAGTTTCTGAAACATGAAAAGCATTTAAATAAACATATGTTCAATGAATAAATAGGTGAATATCATATTGCTTTAGCACTTGTAGCTTTATAAATAATGATTCTTACTTTAAGACAACGTTGAATGGCATGGATTAGAATAGTGTATTTGATTTTATAAAGGCAAGCTTCATATAAATCTAGGCTTCAATGATAACGTTACTAACTGGTAGACAGCTTTATCATATTGGGACTTCCCTTCTTTCAAAAATGTGTTGTTATCAGAAAAAGATCACTCATCTCTTAAAAGTAATTTATTTCATTGACAAGTATTCTGATAGTAAAATACATTACTTTTTAAAGTATAAACAGTTTTATTTTTATATTTTAAATATATATATTTCTCTGGGTAGAACTAAAAATTTAAAACATAGAAAATAAAACTTTCTTGTGCTTAATTCATCTTAATTATTCCTATTAATCTTAATTGTTATGACCAGATTGAGATACAGATAAGTTGAGCTCTCTTTTCACCATTTAACTAAAATACAAGGGAGCCTAGTAACCTAAGTAACAGTAAATCTAATAGCATTCTCTTGAGACCACTCAAGCCCTGTTTGAATTATTCAAGAATTCTGAGTACTTTAGCAGATCAATGAGACTAGTACTTCTTTAAACAATTCATGAAGAGAACCCAAAAATTAATTAAGAGCAAGTAAGCAACCATTTCTTTAAAAGTTCTTGTTTCATCTTCTGAGTCCTCAAAGTATCACTTTGGAAAATACAGGTAGGTGTTCCCTCAGACACCATCCACACAATGTTGCAGTGACCCACTGACATCCAGCCCAGGTGAAACTATCTCATCCCAATCACTGGCCTGGATTTAAAGCATGAGAAGTGACAATGCCTACCCGAGTGGATTTGCAGGAATGTATTTTCATTCCCTAAGTAGACTCTGCACACACCAACATGGAATCATCCCTGACCAGGGCTGCTGCACTCAGGTCCACCCTGTACCTTCAGTTCCTCAAGGGAAGTTCTCCTTGTGAACTCTTGAGGAGCCTTGTGATTTAATACATCATCTTAGTCTATCAGAAAATAACCTTGAACCTCACAATTGAAAGGGGAGAATCCTTAATTTTCCTCTCTCCTTTGAGGTTTTCTGGTAATTATGCCTAATAAATCCCCCCTCATTAATGTCAAAACAATGTGGAAGAGACACTTTTTTGTGAAGCTTTTATTAAATATTCTCCCTCCAGGGTATGAGTGAGTAATTGATTTATATTTACATATCTAAATGAACTGCTTCGTGATTTATCCAGGAAGAAAGGTCCATGTCATTGTTAATTCTTTATCTTATAGCTAAACAAAGAAACATTGTAAGACTTTCTATTGATGACTTTCTCCCACCAAATAAAGAAAAGATAAATAAATTAATACCTCATTATACATACTTCACTTCATCTCTTCAAATTATACAGACTGTTTAAGAATTATGTAGATAAATGTTTTTCCATATGGAACACCCAACAACATATTTATTTCATGCTGTGATGTAAGACATAGATATCTTTTACATTCTGCAAATTGTTAGCATGGATCATGGGAACATGGAATCAAATTTTTTCATGTTTCATTAAGATATAAAAATACACAAAATGAAGTTAATAGAGTCAGAGTTGGAGTTCAGTGGTTGAATGCCTTCTTAGTAAGCATGAAGCCCTGTGTTTGACCCCTAGCACCACAAAAATGAACTACTGGATAGAGTGAATCTAATGATATTCCACTTTATGCATTATGAGAATATTAGAAGTTCAACATAATACATTTACATTAGATGAAAAATCTTGCTTTAAAATTTGGTAGAAATTGAAAATGTCATAACTTCTATAGAAATAAATATATTTTATACTTACTAAAAAAGAAGTATTAGTCATATTAATTTAGATAGCTGAAAAAGTCTATCAGATCAATATTTTAAGTAAATATCTGAAATTTACTGCATCATGTCAACTGTCAAACTCAAAGTGAAAAAATAAAATTATTAATGGAGAAGTAATTATTAGACATTCTCTAGTCTAGAAGTATTCCAAGAAGGTCAATATATTCTATGTCCATTATATGACAGTTTTATTTTTCTCATATTTCATTAATAAGGGAAGAAATCACACCTTTTCACTTGAAACATTTAAAAAAATTAATGTTAGACTACAGAGTACCAATTCCTTAGATGTATTATTGCATCTTTTATTACATTTATTTCATGAATCATTTTATTTCAATAGTTTAACTTCTTTTTTATTTTAGGCCATATAGTTCTTCAAATTTGTTAACTAAATTAGATGTAGCAATCAATAAAGTACCTAGATAATTATAGACCTGTGGTTCTGAACGCGCCCTGAAAAATAAAATTACTTAGGAAGTTTATAACAATCACATCCCCAGACCCTATGTGCTTATTTTTTTAAATTTATTTTTTGCTTTAATTCTTTTATTGGTACATTTTAGGTATACAATACATTTACATTTATCATTGGGTGATTGTACTTGTACATGAGGTGTCTTTGTTCTTATTTATTCCCCATTACCTGTGTGTTCTTCACCCCCTCCACCCTTCCCTATTTACATAGACTTCATGTCCATTTTTTCTTTTCTCATAATTTTTCCTTTCCCTTCTTTCCTTTCCTCTTCCCCCTCCCCCCACTTCCCCTACCCCTTTGTACCTTTTCTTCCTATTTCAAATTATCAATTATTTGTTTTAATCCTTATTTACACTGTCAGTTTCTCACACTAGAGAAACAATTTGGTATTTACACATGTGTGTCCTATTTATTTCACGTAAGAGTATCACCTCAATATGCAACCACCCCACACTTTTATATGGTCTAGAATGAGATACATCCAATATTTTCTCATTCAGCACTATCAACTATTCCAATAACAGTCATGGTTGAGAATGATTGATATGTAGTATGTGAATATTATTCTTGCTTTCCTTATGTTCTAGGTTTTCAGAAATTCTACAGAGATGGTTTGTGTAATACAAAGGAAACTTAAAGACAATGCAGAATTAAAAAAATAATTGTGAATTCTGGGCTGCAAAATATTAATTCAAAGAGAAAACATGGTTATTTGTAAGGCAAGATTTGAAATTGGTGGTCAGTTCTGATTTTGTGGATAAAAATAGCAATAAAATAGTAAAGTCAGGTCTAATGTACCCTGAAGTCCTGACCTTGAAACTCCTGCATCCACAGTGCTTAAATGCTGTATGATTCTTAGAAATTGTGTGGTCGCCTGGTTTCTTTGCTGTTGTTCTTGTTTTTCTGTAACCTCTTTTTGTTACTTTCAGGCAGGATCCTTCATATTTTGAACACTCAACCTAGAATTGGCATGTAGTAGAGGCTAAAGAAATTGTAGAGTTTTGGTGGAGGATTAAATCAATGGATAAATGAAAAATTGAAAGAACAAAAGAGAAAGATAAAATGAAAAGAATAGAAGAAGGGACAGGAGAAAGAAAAAAAATGCTGGAACATAACACTAGAATTAAAATTTCCTGAGTTCAAATTTTAATCTTATATTTTATTAGTATGGCCTCGGGTAAAATATACTCTGTGCTTTCAATCTCATTTTCTCTATCCAGGAGTTTGTTATATAGGTTAAACAACCAAGTATAGCCAATACATTTTTAATAGTGCCTAGCACAAATTCAGAACTTAAAATATATTAGTAAATTAGAGTAATTGTTATGAACTCAACAACAGAGACAGAGTAGTTACCATCTATATGTTCTTGGGTAAGTACTGAAAAACATGTTACCCAATAATACTATCTCTCATTGTTCTACTGGAGGATGAAGTATATTTATGGATTTACAGTATTTGAGAATGTGAAGTATTAGAAGAAGCATATTGACCTATAGGTATAGTTGGAAATATGTGCAAGGGCATCACACTAGTTAAATTCTTCCAATGTCCCTCTTTGGATCAATGCATGGTTCCAGAATTTATTAATATAATTCATTGATAGACTTTATCATCAACCTACAGAATAACTAAAGATTCACTCTTTCATTCTATTACCTCCTGCATCCCTTTTACCTGAATACAGTAATACGGTGTTGATTTACATTAACTTTACAATGAATTACCTACTCTAGTTTTTATTATTTTTGAGCCTATAAATTATTTCTTTGTCAGATTTGTGTTGTTTTGTAGTTCTACATGTCATTTATTTTCCCAGAGAATGAAATATTTTCATACAACTTTCCCTTTTTATATAGATTTTCTCAACCCAACAAAGACTTATCAGTGCCATATTATTTATATTAATGATTGCGATATTACAGTAGCTTCTTTAACCAGATTATCAATAACTCTCTAATTATAAAAGGTCATAATATAACTATTTTGGAAAATGGAATGTGACTGTTCAATTTTTTCTTAAATAGTGATACATTTCAGGCACATTTCTGGTTCTAATATTTGAATTCAACTAATAGCAAAATGAATTCTGAGTTTTATTTTTTCATTCACATATTTCTATTTTCTCTTGAAACATCAATAAATCAGGAAAAATAAAACAAATAATAGATTAATGGTCTATTTGAAATTCAGGAGGAGAGAATCAAGGGCTTTTGGTCTATGCATGAAAAAACAGAGAAAAGAAAGAGGCAAAAATGTACAACTCAAGCTATAAATATGTTCATAAAATGAATAAATTTTCAGCTATCAAAATAATAGCTCCAAAAAATGTCAACCGAATATTATTATACATAGGCTGAGTCCATACAACTATGAAAACTTATAGCCAGTACACCTCCCATGTCCCCTGGGGTAGCTTTTCAAATATATCTATTTAAGGGAAAATTTGTTATTAAATTTTATACCACAGAAATTGAATTTGTCCTCCATTGTGTAGATTCAATAGACAGTATTATACCAATTTCATATGAAAGATTATTCATTATATAGATCAACAAGTAGCCACTAACATGCTCTAAACAAGCATTAACAATTAAAATACAGAATAATGCAGAATGAAAATAGTTACATTAATAATTTAAATGTCTAAGACTGTTGATCCTTATATAGTATCTACTTCTTTGGATTAAGAAGTGCTTAGCAAATTTTAGTAATGCAAGCTCCTGGGTGTGTCTGGGTGGCTCATGGAGTCGTGATCTTACATACTGTATAAGATCCCTTGTCCATTTCTCTTTGCCAATGCCTCTGTTCTGCTTCCTGGCCAACAAACTAAGAAGCTTTGTTCTGCCATATACTTCCACCATTATGTTTCTGCCTTGGAGCAGCAAACCATGGACTGAAACCCTTAGTCAATCTATACTTCTCCTCTTCCAATTTATGGGTATTTATTTGTCTTTTAGAGACAGGAAAGCTAATCCACTGTGCCACTGTCTTTTAGAGTTATTTTGTAGTATTTTCTAATATATACTAACACTAGAAGTATGATTAAAAAATAAAAATAAAACCATTTTGTTAGTGATTACCAAACACAAAATGGGACATATTTTAATCATTTACCCAGTAGAAAATGATGAATATAAATAAATTCCTGGGCTTATCTCATGAGAAATTACCATGATTGTTGCATGCTTTGAATTCTGGAACTTCACTCATTCTATTTGATATTTTGTCTATTATATTATGTTGGAATAATAGCTTCCTAAATTTACCTGATATTTTTCTACTATGAAAATAATTCACCTACATGGTGCTTTTAAAAGATAAGGGGTGACCAGTTCCCTTCTGTATTTCTTTTATGAAAATAATTTTTACAAACTTTGTGATAAATATATGTCTAAATTTTCATTTTGAATACTTAAATTCTTTTAATTTGTTTCACATATTAATGGCAACATTCATATTTTCACTCGTTTAGTGATATACATCAGCGCCTAAAATATGGAACATTCTGCTCTAGTCACAAATTACACAGAAGCAATCAAAATATTCAAAATATTTTCTAACAAAACAAAACTCTATTGTATAATCACAAAATGTCAGTCATCATTCTAAGCACTTATGATTACATCTGGGAGAAAATATACAAAGGTCTTTTCTCTCCTGAATCTTATGAACTAGCAAATTAGAAGAGGTTAGAAGATAAGCAATAAATATAGTAAGAAATAATTTGGTATATTAGAAGGAGATAATTTTTTTTTTAAGAACTAACAAGAACACAAAAAAATCAAGAGTCCTGGAGAGAATCAGAGGTAGAGAGAGGTTATACTATTATGTAGGGCAGTGAAGTTTGGTCTCATTGAAACAGTTAAGGTTATTCACTGTGTAAATTTTAAAGAAAGGAGCATTCAGGAAGAAATAGGATCTAGGGCCAGGGATTTAGCTCAGTGGGACTGCATCTGCCTGGCAAGCACAAGGTCCTGAGTTGATCCCTGGTACCAAAAAAAAAAAAAAAAAGAAATAGGATCTAAAATAGCCAGGCATGGTAGTGTATGCCTATAATCCCAACACTCTGGAAGACTGAGTGGACAACTTGGAAACATGGTGCGAGCTTGTTCCAAAATAAAAAAATAAATGAGAAAGGGATGAGGCTCATTACAAAGGCCCAAGTTGGAATATATAGGGAACTAAAGTTAAAACCTTACATAAGAGAGAAATTGACTCATTAGAGAACAGTGATGTCACCAGCATAGCCAAATTTGGAGATCAAATGAGAGAATAGCAGAAAAGGGATCATAGAGATAAGGAGAGAGTAAAAAGGAAAAGAAGAAGAATCCAAGGAGAATGGGGCAGTGGTGATTGCTTATTGTAAAAATTCTGTTTTGTGCTTAGTAGTGGAAAACAATTTCAGGGTTTTTAAGTAGAGGAGAGACTCAAATTAATTTTGGTGTAATAAGATCAGCACTGATGAATCTGAAAATGCTTTATAAAGGTCTTTTGACAAGAAGGGCTGGCTATGTGAGTCAGTAGGAGACCAATGCTGAGCATGCACAAGGTTCTAGGTTTAATTCCAAGCAGCACAGCAAAAAAAAGAAGAAGAAGAAGAAGAAGAAGAAGAAGAAGAAGAAGAAGAAGAAGAAGAAGAAGAAGAAGAAGAAGAAGAAGAAGAAGAAGAAGAAAG
>NW_004624837.1:727049-740140 GCF_000247695.1 Heterocephalus glaber | reverse complement strand
AAGAAGAAGAAGAAGAAGAAGAAGAAGAAGAAGAAGAAGAAGAAGAAGAAGAAGAAGAAGAAGAAGAAGAAGAAGAAGAAAGAGAAGGAGAGGGAGAGGAAGAGGGAGAGGGAGAAGGAGAAGAAGAAATAGAAGAGGAAGAAGAAAAAGATAGAAACAAAGGTCTAGTTTGAGGCTGTTACAGTAATTCAAGAAGAGTAGGTGGCCCAGGAAGAATGGTAAGAATAGAGATCATAAGAATGAATCAGATTTAGATATATCATAAGAAAAAGTCAACAAGACTTTCTAATAGAAGATGAGAGAAAGAAAAAGTTCCAGTATGATGTCAAGGTTTTTGTCCTGAGTAATTGGATGGATGGAATTTTCACAAAGTGAGTTGGGGAAGGATGAAGGTGAAATAAATATACGGGAAGGGCGCTGGATTATGTTTGTTCATATTGAGTTTGGAATATCTATATGACATCCAAGAAGTAAAACTGAATAGCATTTGAATATCCAAGATTAAAGTCTAAGATACAGGTACAATTTTAGCAACATATATGTGGTGAGTGAGACAAACATACAAATGCATAAGGTGGTAGGGTGAAAGAACTTTATAGTAAGTTAACTTTTAAAGAGAGCTCTAAAAAGACATTCTTAGTCACTTTGGATAACCCCCCAGTTTTCCACTTTAGCCCACAGGTAATCTGAGTTAGTGTTAAAAATTTTTTATAAAACAATCCATACACTGACTGGCCTGGAACAGCCTACCTGACACCTTTACTTTGGCACCTAGTAAGTCATTTCAGACTAACCCCACATCTGTTTCTACAGACTTTCTCTTGATAGTTAATCTTGAAGTCATTCTAGGTCTGTGGATTTTTTATCACGTGTCATACTCAAACAATTTAAAGACAATGAACACATAATCTTTATTGCTAACATCTTGGTCCAATCAAGGATTATCTTTCAGTTAGTTTATGATTAGTCTTCTTAATTTATCATTTTAAAATTCATTCTTGGCCTTCTATTGTACAAGATTAAGGGAGCCATTGAAAATGTGCAATCATCCCATTCCTCTGTATGGTGATTATTAGTAATAAAAGGCTTAAAACACTTAGCAATGTAAGTCTTCCATCGAATCCTGCTCAGTGCATACTGAATGGTCTTAGACAATACAGAAACACTGAAAATAAAACTACAAAAATCTTTGATGTAGTTCCCATTCTTTCCTCCCAATGAGCCCTGACCCATCTTCTCTAAATATTAATGCATATAGATCTCCTTACCTAAACTAAAAGACTTTCTGTGAGGTGAGAGGAAATGACCTTGTCAAAACACAACTTTAAATATTAACTATATACAATGCAGTGCTCACAGAAGACCTACAAGGTGCAGATCATCTGGAAAAAGACATTCTCGAAATAATTTTACCAGTTTCCCACACCCCTTCCCTTCCCCAAACACCAGTAAAACTCCCAGTCTCTCAGCTTGACAGTTCAATTTCTCTCTTGGAAACTCACACACTTTCTCTTTGATAGCATACTGCCCTTTGAATAAAAATATATCTTTTTATTATGATCTTGATAAATTCTTTTACCCCCCCCATGTCACTATCCCTCCATACACTCTCTCATGACACTCTGCTTTACACTTTCCTATGGTTCTCATCTTACCAGAGTAAAAGCCACAATCCGACATAATACCTCAAGAACACACACCATCATACCATCAATATAGACTCCCAATCTCTTTTTGTAGCTCAATCCATACTAATTACACTGGTCTCTTCAAAAATACTAAACACACTGTGTCTACCTATCTTGTGTTTTTCTGATGCCTCTGCCAGTTAATCACATGACTAAGGCTCATATTGTCTTGTCTCGATGTATACTTCACACAATCAATTCCCCCAGTATACACTTCACTGACATATTGCATGTGACATACTAACAATTTTTCACTGTTTATCTGAAATTTAAATTTATCTGAGCACACTCTGTTTATCTAGCAATCCTACCTTTGAGAAAAAGAAAAGGGGAAAATGGAGTTGAAACAGATAAGCAAAAATTATCCATTATAGTTGCATAGTAAGGTTTTTACATAGATTTCCTGAATTATAATTAAAGAGTAATACCTTGCCAGCAGGTTTTTTCATATTACTTCTCCATACCAAGAACATTTGATGACTTCCTGTCATTCTACCTAGTACACAAATTCACTGTATTTATTATGAAAACCTAAGGCCATATTAACCAACGCTAGCCCTCCATTTCAGGTTCCATATCTGGCATTTTCTCATGGCATCTTTCTTCTGCTCTGAATACAGGACAACTCATAATAACCCTGCACAGAAGGCCTGCCTGCCTTACCTCATATTATTTGCCCTTCCTGGAAGAATTCCTCTCTTATCTTTGTTACTTTTCTTATTGCTGAGACAAAATACCAGACACTCAAAGTTAAAGGAGGAAAGGTTTATTGTGCCTCACAGTTCATAGAGGTTTCAGTTTATAGTTGGCCTGCACCAAGGAAGGGTGGCATGGGAGAGAAACTTCACACAGGAAAAACAGTTAATGGTGGACAAAAGGCTGCAAAGCAGTGAAGTAGCAAAGCAGCAACAGCAGCACCCTGCCTCTCCCTTTTATCCCTTACAGGCTAACCACCCTTTGGGTGGTGCCACCCACAATTTAGGTAGGCCTTTCCTTTATCCACACCCAAAACTATGCCATGAATTAAACCCTGCAGTGGTCTAATTTAGTAATCACACAATCTTAATCTTAGCATCACACACCCTAGATCCAGACACTTCTGAAAATCCCCACCTATGCCTGCACGAGTACTTAGGGGAGACATCTAGACATAAGCCATAACACTTCTCTTACTTGATTTGAAATATAATTAGCTGTCCTTCAAGAATTAACTTAAGAGTATCACAAAGTGTCTACTCTCTCTTCTAACTATATATATGAAGCAAAACAAAACTTTATATCACCTTATTTCAGTATATAATACTTGCTTATTTGTATGTTACTTTTGTGCTCTATAGAATGTTCTTGATCTCAATAACATATTACCACATTTTCAAAAACCATAAAAGTAAATAAATTCTATCTGATACAAAATAGGTGCTCAAAAATATTGTTGAATTAATGAAAATATATATATTAAATTTTAACACCTGAGCCTTTATTGCATTTGATAATGATTTTAATTATCATAAATGTATATTTTTATAGCTAAAATGATGGAATATTTTCATGGTTATGTGTTGGTAAATATTTTTTTACAAATCATACAAAAAACACAAGCCAAAACGGGAAAAATTGATACATTGTACTTCACTAAAATTAAAAACATTTATATTTCAAATAGCACCATCAAAAGAGTGAGGAGGTAATCCACAGGCTGAGAAAAATTATTTTTAAACTGTGGATTTATGATAAAGATTATATCCAAAATGTATATATAAAGTTAATATATCTCAACTGTAAAAAGACAGTGCAGTTAACAAATACACAAAGAATGTGAGTATCTATACAAAAATAAAAAATGGACAGTAACTACATGAATTCCCAACATCATTAGTCCATTAGGAAATGCAAATCAATACTATAGGAAAATACCACATCACAACTTCTCAGTTTGCTGTTATAAAACAACATAGACAATATGTTTTGTTATAAAACAATGTAAGACAATATATTTTGGCAAAGCTACAGGAAAGTGGAATTGTCATGCATCACTGGTGAGGACATAAATGGAATAACCACTTAGGAAACAGTTTCTCAATGTGTGAAACGTGGAATTACCACATGATCCAGCAATTCTACTCATGACAGTCTAGCAAAGAGAACTGAACACTTTTTCTCCACAAAAAGATATTTATAGTTGTTCATGGCAGCATGATTCATGGGAGCCAAAAAGGGTAAAAACATTAATACTTTGGAGCTGATGAACTTATGAAGAACATCTATATGATGAAATGCTGTTAAGCAGGAACAGAAAAAGTAATGATAACGTGCTACAACATGAATAAAAGTCAAAGACATTATGCTCAGTAAATGAATAGTCACATATTCTGTGATTGAATTTGTGTGAAAGATCCAGAATAAATAACTTGTAGGGACAAAAAGTGGTTTAGTGTTTTCCTAAGGCACAGGTGGAGCCCACTGAAAGACTAGAAACAGGTATGTGGTTTCTATTTAAGATGATGAAAGTATTTTCACATTGTGTTGATAAGTGGACAACTCTATGCCAAAAAAACTACCAAAGTTTTATGATGTGTTATGTACATATACCAACTCCCTGTGATGAATATAATCATTATGTACTCCAAACATGTACTAAGAAAAATTAAAAGGGTGAATTTTACGATATGTAAATTCTATCTCAATAAAACTGTTTAAAACAAACATTTACTTTACCCATAGTTTAGATATTTATCAGCTGTTAAAGTGCCACAATTTATTTTAAAGATATGTCAAGATAGCAATGATTTGGAAAAATAGCAAGATAATCTTCTTCTAAATTATAAATCAGTTTTAATGTGAACATTCTGCTCTGAAGTTCTAAAAGTATATAATAAGCTCTCCTTAAAATATATATAACATTATTTGAATAGATAAAGCAGTATATAGTTTTATGGCTCTGGTTGTAGTTCCGTTGTAGAATGATTGCCTAGTAATTGTGAGACCCAGAGTTTGATCATCAGCACTGAAATAAAAAACATTAAACATAAATGTTTCATGATTCCATCAGAGAAAAAATAATTGGGAGATAAAAATATTTTATGTATAGTCTGAAGTTTCCAAGTAGCTCAGAACTATGCAGTGCATATCTGCTACTTAAAGAATTAAATATATTAACACTTTCAAAGTATTTTATTCTGGTTGCCTGATTACTGTTTATATTTAATTAAATTTCTCTCACCTTGAGCCTATTAAAATATATACAATATTGAATAAGACTTTAATGGACCTCAGGTGCACAAAATTGCAATAATCTTTTTTTCTAATTAGAAATTATCAAAATTCAGTTTTACTAAAGAAATATTTGCCACATAAGTATGTAACATGTATATATCATTCATACTCATATATATCTATAATACACTCATATATACATATATAAATTTATGTGTATTTATGAATTATTTAAATTCACCTCTCATACAGCATTTATAATTTTAATTTGTTAATATATTTCAAGTCAATAAGGTAAGGTGTACATGAATTGAATTTGGATTTCAAAATTCTACATTTTATTTCAGATCACCTCTATGTGAACACATACATCTCAATTTCTCCAAAGTTCTTCAGCTTTCCACAATTCAAAATGAATATTTTCAATTTAAAAAATGTTTTTCAAAACAAAACCTTGCATTTTAGAGATTTTTATAGTTCTAAAGCAATTTTATTAATATATAATTTACATAGTTTTGAGCACACATGCCCATGAATTTTGATAAATATACATACCTGAAAATGTCATCCCAATGAAGACGCAGCACCTTCCAATAGTCATTAGAAATGTCTGTGTCCTTTTCAGTCAACCCCACCGCCCACCAGACCCAGACAATAACCTATTGGCTTTCCTGACACTGTATGTTAGGATGGTCTTTTCTTGAATTTTATACAATGGAATCACAGAGTCTGCATTTTTTTCTGAATCTGGCATTTTCTACTCTCAACATAATGTTTTTGGAGTTCATGGCATTTTATTGTAGGCATCAGTAATGCATTCTTTTTCATTGTTTAAATATAGCAACACATTTTATTTGCTTACCTGAAAAATAACAGATTTTCTCTTATGTTTTCAGTAGAGTTTTTTTCCCACTTTATTTAGTGTCATGTGTGAATGCTATTCACAATGAGATCCTGTTTATCACTAATTTATCTCTGAAGATACAAATTGAATTGAAAGTCCTAATCCTTTGGAAGATATTACTGACCATATGATCACATATTTATTACAATAGGGTACTGAATTTTATCTAATAAAAGGAGCTAAGGATGTTACAAATATGTAGGAGCATTGGAGTGGATGTTACATCTGTCAGCTACACTTCACTCCAAGTCTTTTCTCTTCCTGTTGGTACTGCTGCTTGGTGAGGAATCAGAGCAACACATGTGTCTAGGACATGCTCTTCGAGGGAACTGTGAACTCTGATGGTACACAATATTCTGTACCATTGACTGAGAAGAGCCAGTGTATAATCATCAGACAGCAACTGGAAACAGTTGCCAAATTTGTAAAACAGAGGTATTATTTTGCAGGGATTTTGTCATAAATTTAAATATCTCAGTCCAAAACTTACAAGTAATTAATATTTAGTAGAAATTCTACCTTCTGTGAAAGAATAGATTCCTCTAGGCAGCTGAAAACAGGTATTTGAGTTGTTTTGTTTTTTGTGCCCTTTAAATTTCTTTATTTGCTCATTCATTTGTCCATGTTCTTGTTGTGTTAGGTTACTTGACTTTTTGACACTTCTTGCTGTTTGTCTGCTTTTCTTTTCCCTACATTTTATTTTTCTTGCTGCCTGTCAGTTCTTTCTCCTTACTACTGTGGTCAGTTGTACATTACGTTCTCCAAACCTTACTCCAAAGCTAAATAAATAAACACAAATAAATAAATACACACATAAATAAATACACACATAATATACACAAGAGAAATGGCAATCATTATTCTCTTCTAATGTTTGAGATCACCTCTTTTTTTTTTTTTTTGGTACCAGGGATCGAACTTGTGCTTATGAGGCAGGCGCTGGAACCACTGAGCTAAATCGCCAGCCCTGAGATCAACTCTTTTAGATTCCATATAAATTCAAGACATCATATTGTACACAATAAATACATACTAATTTTCTTATCGATTTAAAAAGAAAGAAAAAAAGAAAACCATAGGACTAATGGGAGAAATGGGGTGTACAGCCTAATATTTAAATCTTTATTATCACATGACAAAGCTAAAATTAATAAAACTGCTTATATAATTTCACAAGACATGTTATATGGGTAAGATAAGAACTAAGAGAGAGAGGTGGCTTTTCTACTGTGAAAAGGATATGAAATTTGTTGGAAAATGTGGGTGTCAGAAGGGTTAAAGGCTTTCGTTTATTGTGAAGTGGTGAATGAAGAGGTACCTAAGATCAGTAAGAAAGCTTAACACAGAAGTGGAAGGGTAAATTTACAACACCTTCAGGGAAGTGTAGTCAACTGTTGTTAAATATGTGAAGAATAAGCATTTGTGCATTTTATGTATTATTCCTACTGGGCTTGGATTCATTAGGTGCCATTTCCTGTATTTAGCCAATGCCTCTCAGGTACGAAAATGCACATGACCACATGACGGAACACAAAATTTACATAATGTTCAAATTTTTTCCTAATATATCTATAGTGTTGGAACAAATTTGTCACATTCAAGTGTGGCGGGACTAACTGTACTTTCTTTTCCTTTTTTCTGTACCTTTTTGTTTCTACATGGTTGTATTGTTTTCTTTTCAGAAGTTATTTCTCCCCAATTGCTGGGCTGTTCTCCCTACAAAAGTTCCCCAATGCAGCTAGGTTAAGTTTACGTACTTGATTAACAAATAATAATTGTATTTACTAGTAAGCTAACAAGTTCATCACCTCATATACTTATCTTTTTTGTAGTAACAGTATTTAACATCTACTCTGTTAGCAAATTTGAAATATGCAATGCATTAATAACTGATAGTCACCATGCTGTATAATATGTCACTAGCACTTACCTGAAACTTCGAACTAGGATAAACATCTCCACTTGTCTCATAAACCCATCTCATCTCCTATTTACATCATTCTCTCTGCTTCATAAGTTTGACTTTTTGAGATTCTGCAAGTAAGTGAGATTATACTTTATTTGTCTTTCCGTAGCTAGCTTAGTTCACTTGGCATATTATCCTTCAGGATCATTTTTCATTGTCAAAAACGATAGTATTTTTTAAGGCTCAATACTATTCTGTTTGTATATATACTATATTTTCTTTATTCATCAGTTAATGATCACTTAGGTTGATTCCATATGTCAGCTATTGTGAATGGTGATGCTATGAATGTGGAAGTGCAGATGTCTTATTGACATATTGATTTTAATTCTTTGGTTGTAAGGTTAGAAGTAAGATTGCTAAATCATAGGTGAGTTCACTTTGTAGGTTTTTTTAGGAACCTTCATAGTTATTTCAATAATGGATAAATTAATTTACATTCCTTTTGAAAGTGTGCAAGGGTTCCCTTTTTTCCACTACTTGTCATTCTTGCCAACACTTGTTACCTTTTTACCTTTCACTAAGGGTCATTCTAAAAGGTATGAGAGGATATGTCATTGTGGCTTTAATTTGCATTTCCTTGATGATATGTGATATTAAGCATTTTTTTATGTATCTGCTAGCCATTTGTATATCTTTTTTGAGAAATGGGTCATTTGTCTACTTCTAAATCTGGTTATTTATCTATTTGTTTACTTTTGAGTCATTTGATTGCCTTATATATTTTAAAAAGTAGTCCAGGGGTCACATTTTTTAAAACAGTTCCCCTAATTTCTAGGCAATACTTTCAAATGTGGAAATTTTAGTCTCAAAAATATTTAACCACTGTAAGCTTCCTTCCTGTAGATTGTACGGACACATAATTTTTATATTGCTAACAATAAAGAAATCAAGAGTTTTCTATGCTGTTTCTTGTAGCTAAGTCAAAATCACTACAGGAATAAGTTCTTTTAAAAATAATTCCATATATTCTTCTTCTGAGTGTTGTTTATAGTAAAGCTTAAAAATTACCAAAGGAGTCAGAATAAAAATGAGAAACTACACAGTTCCTGTATCCCTACCTATTAATTGAAAATAATATGCATAATATTAGTATGTGTATTACTAAAGTATATATAATTAAAAAATAATAACTCACTATTGATAAAGATAAAAACAATTTGTACTGTTTTAAATATTATGTTTTCTATACATACGCACTTTCATTTCCATGTATATATACATAAGTAGACATATAAATTGTGTGCATACTTATATACATATATAAGCTTGCAATTCATATAAATTTGTTAACTTGTTTGAAAAGAACCAATATCTTCCTATTTGAATGTCAACAGTTTTCTCAGAAACTTAATTTTTCTCCAAAACTAGTTCTTTTCAGAAGTTATTTCTCATTATGAAAGCTATATCAGACTAATTTAAATTTATAAATTTTAAAGCAAGGATAATGAAAACTCTAAGTGCCATTTCTTTGTCTATTCCTGCAGCGTTTGTCCAATGGTTCCATAGACTCAACTGATGACACTAGTCAGATAGTGGAACTACAAGAACTACTCGAAAAGCAAAACTATGAAATGGTTCAAATGAAAGAACGCTTAGCTGCTCTTTCATCACGAGTGGGAGAAGTGGAACAGGAAGCAGAGACAGCAAGAAAAGATCTCATTAAAACAGAAGAAATGAATACTAAATATCAAAGGGATATTCGGGAGGTGAGTGATTCACAACACTTTTAGTTTTGCTTCCTAATTACTACTTCTGAGAAACTCTCCATAATTTCCCCTAATGGCATGTAGTCCTTACTTCTCAAAAGACTGTAATTTTGGATGCATTATATTAGTTATGTACTAGTAGTTCACTAAGGCAAAAATAATCTTCTTCCCCAAACCTTTAAATATGCATAGAAGGAAATTTTTGGTACAAAGTTTCATATAATAAAGACTTTCTGAAGCTCTTAACACATTTTGTAAAATTCAAACTTTTAGTTTTAAATAACCATGCATGTGGGTATGAATCATGCCTTTCTATAATCTTAGCATGTAGGAATACTCAAAGACATTACTTTAAGTTGTCATTGTTATTTTGGTATTGTCTGTGAATATAAATGTATATGTGTGACTATGCTATAAATATGTATAGCATAACCTTTCCTTTTTTAGATATTCAGTACTCGCTAGACTTAACATCACTTTACCTACTGAAAAAAAAGTAATTTAAAGTTACTATAAAAGATATAAGGAGATGTTGTATTTGTACCACTGTCAAATCATCTTATCTACTTAGGTAAAAGAATATTTTTACTTTCTCATTCACAATAAGATTTACAATTATTTCCATGTATGAAATTTTAGTTTGTTATTTTCACCATTTCCATTTTAAATATTCTTTTAAATCATGTATTTTTTGTTTTTACATTGCTTGTATAAAATTAGTTGTTAATATATTTGACTCTATCCTGTGTATCCAATTGTTTTCTCATTCTCTCTTGGGCCATTATGTCATTCTTCTGCCTCCACTGTCCCATTAAAACCACTCTTGTTAAAGTTTTATTGACCTCTATGTTACTGAGTAGAGGGGTCAACTTTTGTTCCTTCAGAGCACTTGATCTACTAGCTGCTCTTCTCTCCAGGGAGCACTTTTTAACCTGACTAACGGTATGCAACCCTCTCTTGAATTTCCTCCAAAGTTACTTTCCACTCTCATCTCATGGTCCTTTACTGGACCATTTCCCCTCCCCTTTCTCCAAGTGCCTTCCTTTCTCATCCACTTTTCCTTCCTAATAATTTGACGCAGTCTCATGGGTCTCAAACCACCCACAGCCTCATGAATGGTCATTTATACCTTCAGATCATCCTCTCCTGATTTCCAGAAGCTTATATCTAAATCTCTAAGAGATATCTCAAAATTGTTGTATTCAAGATTACTGCCTTACTATTTTCCCACAGAGTTAACTCTCTTGGGGTGTAACACATCCATTATTATTGTCGCAGGGGCCATAAATCTTGGAGCTGTCTTCGGTACCTCTGTTCACTCACATTATTTGATTCAGCAGTAAGTCCTATTATTTCCAAATTCAAAGTAAAGCTATAGTATAGTATTGTATACTATAATACAGTATACAATATTCACTGCTCTTCTTATTTCTCACAGTTGTCATCTCCAACTGGATTCTTACAAAAGTCCACTGACTGGCATTGCTGTTTTTGTCTTTGGCTCACCTCAGTCTATACTCAACACAACAGCCTAAGAATCAGCTCTCATTATTTTTGTACTTACACTGTTTAATGGTTTCCTATTGTGTGTACAATGATATCAAAGCCATTGAAGTGGTCTGAAAGAAATATACAATGTCATCCTAGCCCATTTGGCTTGTTTAAGGTGGCCTCTTATGCTATTTTGCTGCATTTTCTCATCCTTCTGCCTTTTGCTCCAAAGTTGTATTCTCAAGGAAGTGTTCCCTCACTTTGGTATTTACACTATATATGCTCCCCTCCCTTTTATTTCCCATTGATTTATTTCACAGTACTCTTGTTACCTGACAAAATACACAAGATGTAATTGAAAAATAGAAGGAATGTTTAAAATTTTTTAAATTACAAAAAAAAAACCACATCGCTACTAATCCCTCTTAATAATCCCCTTGCTTTGAACAGAGTTATCCCTTTTTTCTTGCCATTTTCTGAAGCAGTTCTGGGAAACTTCTTTCAAGAATTTCTTTATGAGGTATGATAAAAATGCAATTAATGCTACTGCCAAGTGCCATCCAACAGAAAGACAGGCCCCCTAAAACATTATAATGTGTTCCCATCCACCTTATTCACCAGATATGTCACTCTGTGACTTCTGTCTCTTTCCCAAATTCAAAATGACCATGAAAGGTAAATATTTTGAATAGATTCAGAAAATTAGGGCAGCCATGACTAAAGGCCTATAACAACTAAAGACATATAACAGGACTTTCAGAACTGCTTCAGAGGTGACGATGATAATGGTATAAGTCTTACCAAAGTGAGAGGGATAATTTCAGGTGGGGTTCATGGCATACTTTTTATTATAATAATGTTTCAAATGTAAATGTTCACTGTAGTTTTGATCATACACACTAAGTATATTTTACTGATTTATTTGTGTATCATCTGGCTTTTTCCCCAATTATATATAAAAATACACAAGGGCTGGGATTTTTTTTACTTTGTTTTTTTTTTGTTTCTGGTCCCTTCTAATTACCTACACAGCTATTGGGCATGTAATAAACACTCAAAAAATCTTTGTGAAGAAATAGCTATTTTAAGTGTTTACAATAAATAAATGTCAAAATGCAAGGACAGTATTCAAATACATAATAAAATGGTGCTTACTATCTTAGAAAAAAATATATACAGTGGTAGATTCACTGCCACTTAGATAATGACACAATTTTAGGTGAATTAGTAGTTCATGGATACATCTCATTTTTCTACTCCTTCCCACAGCCCAACCTTAGAGAATTTATAATGTAGATGGTGTTTAACTCTTCTCCTGTTAAAGAATCAATAGACTTTCTTACTTTTAAATCATCAGTTCATTTCTTAAACTTGCAGGTTCTGTATTTCTTCATTCTCCTTGTTCCAGAGAGTTATCTGGTTTCCTTTTATTGTAAACACTCATATAGTCTATTTCTGCTTATCTAATCTACTATGACTTACAGGTAATGTCTAACACTATTTATAGCCCCCCTTTTCCTATTTCTTATTTAAAAATAACTGGTTGATATTAATAGTCTCTGGGTGTAGGCAACAAAAAGTCTAGTCAGAGGGAAAATTTCAATCCTCTGATGCCAGGTGTTCTCTTATTACAAAACCATGCTACTGAGTAAGATGTTCTTCTTTTACAGGGAATTCTTGAAAATTAACATTGTTTTTAACTCGAAAATTTCTTGATAGTCATGCTTTAGAAGAGTCTGTAAAAAGGGAATAACTCTCATCATACTCCTTTGAGGAGAGGTTGCAACTACAAATGTTTTCAGAGCCAGGCCCTCAATCTGAATGCATGAAGTGCCAGGTGCAAGGTAGTAGGGAGTGGCAGAATTCATAAGACCTGTGAAGAGAGCCTACACCCTGCACTCAGCCTGTTGTTCTGGGTCCATCATGACTTTGCATGTTCTCTCTCTCTCTCTCTCTCTCTGCCACAAATACTTTGCAGTATATATAAATATACTGCAAATACATATAATATATACTGCAAATATCTATAATATACACTGCATATATAATATATTGGATATACAATATACACTCCATAGATATGTGTAGCATATATATAATACACACTGGATATATATATA
>NW_004624837.1:624029-726859 GCF_000247695.1 Heterocephalus glaber | reverse complement strand
CATATATACACATATATGTGTATATATATATATGTGTGTGTGTGTATATATATGGCAGTGTTACACTAAGTTGCCCGGGCTGGGTTACTAACTATGATTCTCTTGCTTCAGCTCCTCAGAGTGCTGGTATTACAGTGCTGAGCTGTGCCACTACACCCAGATGATAATCTTTTGGTCATTCTTTCCAAAAAGCAAGAAGATGTGAATTCAAGTATTTTTTTAAATCCCATTTGTACTCAGGACTCCAGACATTGCTTTTATTTTCTTGAATAATGTGTTCCTGTGCTGTGGTCATATAAATCCACTGTTCTGTAACTTAGAAAAAAAAAGATGCTAGTTTTTCTTTATACCATTGGTAGGACAGTATAAAATTTGTAATGTACAAGTAGTAAATATTTTTTGAATTCTCTAAGAAAAAAAGGAATAGGAAAAAAACAACCATGCAACAATGAAAAACTGAAATGTATTTTGCCTCACACATGAGAATGACTTTGTACCTCTAAAATAAATTATATCATTATATTCCATTCATGGTTTTAAAATACATTTTTTGTAATTTTTCTTTATCAAGAAGGAAATCTATCCACATTTTATTTTTGTTTAACGTTTTGTTTTTGTTGTACTTTACATTGATTTTGATTTGTAATGTTGGGTGAGCTGAATTACAGCTAGACATAGTATACATATTAGAAACATAGATAATCCCAAAAAGGGGTTTAGCTCTTCACTTTCTAAGCAAGAAGGTCATTAACTGTGTGTGGATTATAGTATTTTACTGAACATATTGCTATATAAAGAATTTAAATTTTTAGTGAAATGTTTTATTGAAATTTTATTTTGTGCATAACCAGCTTACCTTTCCAATTTCCTGTTAAAAGCTCTTCACAAGTTTACTAAATGATCAAATAAATAATATATATCATTTTTCTGTACTACCTGAAACATGGCATTATATTTTTTACTTTACTGGAGTTACATTCATTTAATGTAATAGACTCCAATTAATTTAGATCAAGAGGTCATTGAATGTGTTATTTGTCTTGTTTTTTGAGGTAGCAGCTTTTAGGAATAAGAAAATCTTCCTTTTTTGGAATTTTTAATTGACACAGCAAATGTTTTCTCTGACTTATATGTTTAAGATTTATTTTTAGCAACACAGGCTGCAGTAAAAAAAGTGAATCATCCATGTGAATCACTGTATCAAAATGCAATGTCAGAGTCACATACAAGGACATGTAATGTATGCAATGGTGTTAGATCAGTTAATTGTGGATATAATAGCAAATAGTAATATAAAAGCAACTATCATTTATTGAGTGTATATTTTGGATGAGGCACTATACAAAGTACTTAAAATAGCATATTACCTAATTCAGAACAATAATATTAGTAGTATCAATATCCCAAGCAAGAAAAATAAAGGTGAGCAAATTGTATCTATGAAAATGGAATTAATAAGTGTTGAAAAGTAATATTTGTACTACTTCAAAGCTTGTCTTTGAGGAACATGTGTATGCCTAAGACTGAAGTTATTGCTTTTATACCTTAGTAAGAAATTTATGCACAACAGTTAGAATTGGAATTTTTTCTTCAGGTGACAAAATTGACACAATATTCCTGGAGTTCTGTATGAAAATGAAACTGACAATACAATACCAAACATATAAGCATTCGAAAATATCCTGTGTGATAGAAATTGTACCCCCACTGAGATATTTAAAAATGTTAAAATAGAAGATAAAATTTTTAAATAAAATATTTTTAAATAATAAGTGTTTTTTGAGTATCTAAAAATCTAGAAAAATATATATGGCTGATCTTTTTTTACAAATTGTTACATTACATTAATTTTGTACATTTAATTATATAAGATTAGTGGAATTAACTGAATAGTATTTAACTAGATCTTAAAGAAAGTTGAGCTAAACAACCAAAGTGATGAAAATACATTCCAAGTATAGTAACAAATGGACACAAACAGGATAGCTAAGCAACCATAACTTATTCTTTTACAGTTATGGAGGCTTTCAGCTGAATTTAAGGTTTCAGCAGGGCCGTATTTTCTCTGAATGTTCTAGCTTTGGGTTAACGGCACTATAACTCCAATAACTCTGCCCCTATAAGTTTCTTTGTCCCCATATCTCTTTTTTATAAGATTATTTGTCATTGGTTAGATTTAGAGTCTACCCTAATCTTATTGACTTCATCTTAATTCATTTATATCTATGAGATATTTTTGTATATAAATTCACATTAATGTGTCCAGGCTGGACACAATTTTTTTGGGGGGGGCACTATTCACCCCAATAGCCAGAAGTAGGGAAGTGTCAAGTCATGAAACTACTATTTTTCTAGGCTTTGTAGCACAGATTATACCCTGAATATAGAAGGGACAAAATAAAATTATGTAAGCCAAGAAGCAATATGATTAGACTTACATCTAGAATTATCAGATTGGAAAATAAGGAAAAAAACAGCAAGAGAGCACATTAGGAGTTTTAGAGGTAGTAAGGTAAAAGAGTTTTCAGGAATGATTATAAATATCCATTGAGAATTGTGCCAATCCTCAACCAAGAAACAAAGGGGAGAGCTGATTTGTGAGTAGGCAAGGGGCTAGAGATAAAAATGAGCTTTAAGAAAAAACACTATTTTTAAATTAAAGTTAATTTATATCTACACTTCGGTAATTTTTCAAAATAAAATATGTCAAAAGAGTAAGCATACACACACAGAGAGTTGCTGCCTACCTCTCAACTCAAATGTCCAGCCCATTTTTCCTGGGGATTCTTCATGTCAACCACTTAGGCCATTCTTTCTGGCATTTTAACTTAAATCTATGTCTGCTGTTATTAGAAATGAAGCTTTAAAGTGTCTGTTCCCTTTGTATTCCGCTCATCTTTCTATTGTAATTATCTCAAGCACATATTAAATGTTATATTATTATTATTAGATAAATAATTTTCACAATTTATCTAAATAGTACTTTCTTAAAATAATATTTTCTCTGGTGAAACTTTCTGCTTTTCCACAATTTCATTACTTGATATATTAATTTAGTTATTTACTTTTTGAGCTATGCTTAAAAACTTCCCACACACTACAAAACTGGTAAAATCCCTTTCAATTGTCATGAACAAGGGTCAATTAGGTAGATAACTTATTATTCTTAATTTTTTTAATTTTCTTGAAATCACCCTTTTATCTTTTGTCTTCTTGCTCAGATCTGTATGAATTTCTTTGCTAGGGTGTTTCACCATTTCAGCTGTTATGGGATTTACCATTAACATCACACTAAAAATCCAGGAGGGAAAAAAAGTGATCAAAGTCCTATAGAATAAAAAGCATAGAGTTCAGAGCACACATGATAGTTAACCCTTAAGAGCAGGTGGTTAAATATGTACACTGTGGCAAAGGAAGGACTACGTTTTTTGGGGGGGGTTGTTTTGTTTTTTGATACCGGGGATTGAACTCGGGACCTTGTACTTGCAAGGCAGGTGGTGGAACCACTGAGCTAAATCCCCGGCCCATGGACTATTTTTTTAAGGACTACTGTTTCTTTTAGAAATTTGGAAGATTATCTGGCCTGTGGTTGTGGCAGGACAGGCTTTTTCCCTAAAACAGAGTGATAAATGCACTGATTAGAAATGGAGTGATCAAATGAATCCAGATAGTAATACACAGAAATACCACATTCCCCTCAATCCTTTGTTCAAAGGAGCTTCCCAATTTCAAAAGAAACCATGCCAGCAACATAAAATTCACTTGCACAGCTGATTAAATCCAACTTTTTCTCAATGAAGTAGATTACTTATCCACCAACACATTTCTACACAAGCTGTTAGGAAATAAAATCATCTCCATAGTATTATTTGTAAATGAAGTTATTTAAAAACTAATGTTTAAAATATTGCCAATGCTATGACTTTTTTCATTTGCACTAATAGTTGATTTTTTGGCTCTTCATTTTTAATTAATTAATTAAGTTTTTGTACTGGAATTGAACCCAGGGGTTTATGCATGTTAAGCAAGCACTCTATTACTGAGTCGTATCCCAAACCCTGCCTCCTCTTTTAATGAATGACTCGCTCTTCTTTATTGGAAAGGTGATAATATTGATAACATTTGTTATTTCTTATTTGAAGGTTGCTTTGCAATTTGACATAAACACCATTGAAACAATTATATGCTTTGCAATTCTACCTATAATTGTACTTACTTATAATGCATAATGAACTAATGTGTCTGTTATTCTTTTCTAAAACTGAATATTCTACAGTAGGCTATTTCAAAATGCTCTCCTTTGTATTCTCAATGAGCAGAATGCTTCTGTCTCATCTAAGATGTAAGAGGACTTCTGGTAGTCAAGTGGGGAAAACCCATATGAAATCTTGTCTTTCTTTTGTGAAAAGAATAAAACTTTCCTTCAAGGAAACTATAGTTTTCACATCTTATTATTATATTCAAATAACAAAACAATGCACTAATCTATCTCAGAGTCCTATCTGTTTCATGTTAATTGTAGGCCATGGCACAGAAGGAAGATATGGAAGAAAGAATCACAACCCTTGAGAAGCGTTACCTCAGTGCTCAGAGAGAATCTACCTCCATACATGACATGAATGATAAACTAGAAAATGAGTTGGCAAACAAAGAAGCCATCCTACGGCAGGTTCAGTATCTGTCTTAGCTCTGTTGTGATCCATGTGTATTTCTTATCATTCTCAAAAAACATGAACAAAATAAAATAGTTTGTTGTGATTAATAAAATTGTTTGTTTAATTAATCACGCTGTAAATTTAGAGTAGCCCTTAGGAAACAAATGTAATTTTCAGTTGGCAAGTTACTTTATAGAAAATAAATTGTCTTGAAAAGAATAAAATAATTACTATTATTGCTTTGGATTTAAACGTGAATCAGAAATTACACTATTGCATATGTTTACTTCACATATTAAAATGACTACAGATGTTACCTCACATAATTCTAACTACTACCTACGTCATACGTACCATTATTATACTAAGTATACTAAGGATCAAAGACATTAACATTTTCCCAAGGTCACACATCTGGTAAATGTGAGAGCCCATTATGGAAGCCTAACTCTACTAGGCTGTAGAGCAACAGTGGGCAAATGATGTCTCATTGGCCAAATTTGGTTGGCTGCCTGCTTTATAAAGTATTAGTAGAGTACAGTCGTGTCTAATCATTTAATCGTTATTCATGACTGATTTTGTTACGCCGGCAGAGTAAGCTAGATAGAACATAGACCACACAATCCACAAAGTCTAAAATATTTACTATTTGGTCCTTTCTCCAAAGTATGCCAACTCCATCTCAGAAGGCTGGAGTCTTATCATACAGCATTCTCTCTCCCAACTCAGCCTAATGCTGTGATTTTCAACATTTTATTATAATGGTACATCTGCAGTCTTAATACTGAGCTGAGCTGTATTGTATTTGTACAAGTTCATACTCATTAGTCATTTCTTTTTACTGCCAGTGGTAAGAACATTTTTACTTTTAATGTGCTGTATTTTATTAAGGAAAATTGTTAAATAATATATAAAAAAATGATGATAATCATCATAGCACATTTAGGTGTGGTAGTAGCTGATTTGAAAGCTAGAATAATGGCTGATGTATAAACCTTATATTGACTAGTATTTGCTGTCCTAAGCTTGACCCTCTAAGTGTCTCTTTTACCATACCTATTTCAGATGGAAGAGAAAAACAGACAGTTACAAGAGCGTCTTGAACTGGCTGAGCAAAAGTTGCAGCAGACTATGAGGAAGGCTGAAACATTACCTGAAGTAGAGGCTGAACTGGCTCAGAGAATTGCAGCCCTAACAAAGGTACTGCACGAAAACAACTGGTCAACCTAGCTACCAATGTAGGAACAACTGGCAATCAAACTGGAATCTATGAAGATTTTCTTTAGGTGCTATAAAAGTAAAATATACTCACTATAATCTTTATTATATTGATCTGTTCTTTAATGATATTTTTCTTATTGCATATATCTTATTTATGGCAACTTGAATGATTAATATATAAATGTGATAAGCCCCTGGCCTATTTAAACATTAAGAAAATAAACAAAATTTTATCTTATTGTTATAGTTAATTTTCCATAATAATCTTTGCACATAAGAATAATCATGGAAATAACCACACAATGATATTTCATGTTTGAAATGTATTTACATAAGACATAACTTTCTCTGAACTCTTGATTTTCTTATTTACAAAACAAATTTTCATTTCTAGACATGCTTTTAATGTTATAATTCACTCAAACATTTTATCACCTTGTCCTCTGGTTTTATATAAACAACATATTTCAGACATATAAATTTTATATTACCAACAGTTATTTTATAATGCAAATTCTGTAAATCTTGAGACGTTATCCCTGTGCTTATAATATTTTTATTACATCTGAAGATCATTCTTTCATTTTTTTTCTCCCAACTTTATGGTTTCAACAACCTTGTACTTTTTTTTTAAATCTTCTTTCTCAATGACTTTAGGGATAATCTCTATAATCTTTTATTTTTTCTTTCAATTTTCACCTAGATTTAATATTTCAATATTATTGAGCATTATAACATTTTTCTACTTCTTTCCCTTTTGATTACTCACCGAAGTAGAAAATATTTCTGCTTATGTTAAAACCTAAGCATCCCACTTCTGTATTTTGAATGATATTTTTAACTCCTCGCCATTTCATTTGGCATATATGGGTGTATAAAGCACATTTTATTATCAGCCACCTAATTCACTCTTCTTCTTAAGTCATCTTTTTAAGTTAAATTTCTTCTCCACTTCTGACTGTAATCAAACTTTTATCAAAGTCATTTCTGCCTGCAATTTTTTAAAATTTCAGCTTGTAATTTTCCTATATCACATTAAAGTGAAGCCAAGATAAATGCAGTTTCCCTTCAGGAAATATAAATGAAAAATAGCAGACTGTTCCTTTGTGCTCTTTGTATCTACTCCAGTTGTTACAATTATAGTTTTTATAAGGCTATGCTGAATATAATCAATAGAGTTGATTAAAAAGTCTTCACAGAATTATTTAGAAATGATGTTTATATTTACTCTTCAGTTGAATATTTTCTTATCTTCTAGTGTGTATGTGTGTGTATGCATATGTCTGTGTCTGTGTGTGTGTGTATTTTGCATGCAGACAAAATTCATTTAAGACTTTTATAAATTTATAATTATGGATATCTTTGGATAAAGCTAAACTTTCTGTTTGGCAAGTTTATACAAATTAACCATTAAAGATCATTTTGAGCTCCCAATCATGATTTGTTATATCGACTTCTTTAATTAAAATGCATATTTTCCTCAGCAAGAACATAATTCATCTTGAATTTTATGAGGTATTTCATTCATTTTTAGTACCAATAAAAAAAATCAGCAATAACATAATAATTTAGAAATGACAAGATTCTTGTTCTATATCTGATGTGAATTTTTACAATGTGTGGTGTATTTTCAGTAGTTAAGACAGAATCAAATAGCAGTTTTAAGGACCTTCAAAACTTATGTTTTTGAAGAGATAGTTTGAAAAGTTGAAATTTTCATGTCTTGACTATCTTTAATCAGTCACTTGATTAATTTTAATACTTATATTTAAATTAATTTTATTGGTACATTTTAAGTATACAGTATAATGACATTCATCACTGGAGATTTGTACCTTTACATAATATATCTTGAAATATACTTTTATTAAGATACTTTTATAAATTTAGATTATATAATTTCAAATTTTTCAAGTATTAGTTGTATTCTTCCGAGAATATAGCTGAATTAAAAGTTATGAATCATATTATATAATCATTTCATTGCTTTTAGGGACCATGGTAGTTTTCTGTTTTGTTTCTGCTTGAAAATTTATTGAGGATATAGGAAAAGAATTTGGTTATTTGATTTATATATTCATGAAATAAGATTATCAAAAGGACAATGCTATAAATTGTAAATGTTGAGTTATACATTACATAAAGTACCAAATTTGAAGTATTAAACATTTATCTTATAGATTAAATTTGTGTTTATTTCATAAATTATATTAATGTGTATGAAATGATGCATGAATAAGTTATGATTTCTTTTTGGTTACTGAATTATATAGTAATAGTCCTATATTAGTATAAAGTAAGATTTACTGTTTTAGAATTAAGTTTTAAAATGTGACAAATGTGATCTGCAGTTAAAATCTGTAGACCTGACATAGGATTGTTCTAGTGTTATAATAGCTTACAATTGTGATTAAAATGTTTGTGTAACTTTATATGTAATTTGTGCAGAGCATACTAATACAATTCAGCAATCAGCAATGTCACATGTGTTAACACTTCCACTTCCAAGACATGTAACTAACCCTAGCAATGGACAAACATTAGCTCACAGCAACTCTGTGGTACTTACTCACTTTAGGGCACTACAGCATTCTGTTTCCATAGCAACAAATCAATAAAGAAATAATTATAGAATGGTCCTTGGTTCCATTTAGGAAAGTTCACCAATAAATTTTCTTGTCTTCACGGTATTATTGTCACCTTGATAATTTGAAGACTTTTAATTTAAAGTCTCAAATTAAATTTATATATGAGACTAGGCAATTAAATTGATGACCATAATATACATTTGGTGACCCTAAATTAAACTGGCTACTGTTGCTGAGGAAACTCAATCCTGCTTGAATTGAGGATGACTCATAACAATTAACCTTACAGCTTAGCTTTTTCTCTGGTTTTTGTGGTAGGGTTCATGATAAGCTCCAAATCTATTGCACTCAAGGCATTGCCTAACACACTGTTCAACATTGAAATACACTTCCACTGTTTAAGTAATATGATAAGCAAACAAACCAAAAATACAAAATTTTTCACAATCTATCAGAGACATATTCTAGTGTTTGGTTTCCCATAATTCCAGTTATTACATGACTTATTCAGAATTGCTTTCATTCATTCTGGAATAGTCTTTCATTGCCAGCCATCACTAACTTTCCATATTTTAGGTTGACAGCTTTTTATTTTAGCATATCATGTTTCATTTAAAACCATCCACTGCATTATGTTCACCAGATATCAGTGTAGTTTTTCTACATAAAATTCTGTCTATTAAAGTATTAAATTTGCTGTCACACTTTTATTTTAAGCATTCTGTGCTATGTTTTGTTCAGTGTCAGTGTCTTTAGTTCTGATTTTTCAATTTTGTCCCTCTCCTTTTCCTTGACTTGTTAGTCTGATCCAACCTCTTCTACCTCATCTGATGATTATCAATATGTTATGGAAGCTAAACTACAAGAAATGATCTCCATACGTAGGAAGGTAGTCCTACTGGACTTTACTTTCTATTGCTAAATAGAATCCATCTAAGTTTTTCTTTTCATTTATAAAAATTATGTTACTTTTATTTATTGATAATCAACCATCTGTGCAGTTCAGTGCTTCAGGAGCTTAAGATTGGACAATGGCAGGTTTGTGTTCAAACCATGCACAGTCTGCATGTTACATTTGGCTGATTTCATTGCTCATAAATAACTCCAATGTTTTGCTGATGCTTGGATGTAACAGGCCTTTGTAGCTGACACATTTCAAGCAATGCTGTTCAGCTGCCTGTTTAAAAATAGTTTATTTTTTGAAAACTGTTTGCAGTTGGTAGTAGCTTGCTTTACATTTTATTTCAATTTATTTAGAAAAACAGATTTAAACACATGTTATATTTCAGGTGCACTCTTCATATTTCTTAACAGGCTGAAGAAAGACATGGAAATATTGAAGAGCGTATGAGACATCTAGAAGGTCAACTTGAGGAAAAGAATCAAGAACTTCAAAGAGTATGTACACTAAAAGCCATCCCATCATCAGTTTATGATTTTACAACTACATAGAAGAAGAAAAATGTTCTTGATTATGTGTTTTATTTAAAATCTTATGGATATGGTTTATGTATTTTAAAGAAAAATAGTTTCTATCAATTTAATCAAAACAGAAAATTAAACCCAATTTGAAACTAGAAAAATTATAAAGACAAACTTGAACAGTTCTTAAGTAGTTTTTCATGTCATATTTATATTACTTTTTCTTAATTGTAAGGCTAGGCAAAGAGAGAAGATGAATGAAGAGCATAATAAAAGATTGTCCGATACTGTGGACAGACTTCTGACTGAATCCAATGAACGCTTACAGCTGCATTTGAAGGAAAGAATGGCTGCTCTAGAAGAGAAGGTAAAATGACAAGGGGTAGAATTGCATCAATATTAAGCAGTTCTCTTATGATTGTGTTTATTTTTCACACTGCTGCAATCATTGTTTTGGATAGATGATTAATTAAGCAGTTTTTAAAAATGCCTGATACATTTTTTTTATTGTGTGTGTTTATGGGAGGTGCTGAGGATCAAACCCAAGATTTCCTACATGCTAGGCAAGTGCTCTTCCACAGAGCTACACTTTCCAGCCCTAAACATGCCTGATACAATCTTGGAAGTTAAAAGATTATGTAAAAAATATAACGGTAATTTTTAAATGAATAAAAAAGGCTGCATGACGCACAAATCTTTCATACAAGCATGTTCATATGAAGCCAATGTATTAAAATGTGCTATACTTTTGTGATAAGTATTTCAATTATCTTTTCCACAAATGTAAAAAGGAGTTAAAAGACAAAAATTAATATTTAGGAGTGGAGGGACTTGCTTTCAACAATCCATATGTTTTAAATGACTGATACACGCTGCAGTCTAAAACAAAAGTATGAGTGAGTTTATATCACCAATGAACTATTGTCAATACCACTGAAAGATTTAGGAAGCCAATAGTTTCAGCTGCATTGTTTCAGAAAAAGTGCCCCTGTGCAGTCTGCAAATTTGATTCACAATTACATATGTCTCATTGATATTTGGCAGCTATCACACAAGCAAGAGTTATGGGGCTGGCTGCCAATTCCAGAGCATAAACAAAGGCAGGAGCTAAAACTCAGGTGGAAAAATCATTGTGGAAATTTAGGTTGAACGGCAACAAGTACTTTAGCTAGACATTTCCCTCTAACACATAAAATAAACCAAAATAGGGAAAATGTTTTAATGAAATGTTAAGATACTTTGATTAATTTACCTGTTAAAAAAAATAAGGCATCTTTCTATCCACACAACTCCACTTTTATGGCTGCTATTCAATTATGACATTATTGATTTAATTTTACTGTATGAATTTGAACAGAATGGATTATTTTAATCATACTTTGTAGTACTATAAGAGAAATAAAAGTATTTTAACAGTAACAATACTTTTGTGGTATTTTCACATGTCTTCCTGATATAATGCTACTTTTTAAATAGTTAGAATTTCATTTTTATTTCTCTAATAATTAAAGTGTTATTAGAATTATTTATTCTGCATTGGAAATGGATTTCTAGAAAATGAACTCTTAGAAATATGTGATGATTTCATCTTTCTTCCGATAATAAAAAAAAAATGTGTTAATCTGAATTCTTTACATTCCTGGCCAATATTTATCTTGTTCTATTTCTCATTGAAGTAAAACCTAATTAATTCTCATTTAAAAAGTTATCTGAGAAGAAGGATGCAAAATAGCTTGAAAGGTAATATTTATACCATTTATCCATTCAAGTGTTGCACTGTATCATTCCCCTCTTAAATAATGTATTTCTGAAAAAGCTGAAGTATCATGTTTAAAGATCCCATTAAAATTTGATTATCATAAAACCAAGGAAGAACTCAAGGGAAACCCATTGAGTGATAAAATATTAATCTACATATTTAAAATTTTTTCATTAATTTATAATTTGTTTTTTTTTCTATAGAATGTTTTAATCCAAGAATCAGAAACTTTCAGAAAGAATCTTGAAGAATCTTTACATGATAAGGTATTATGGAAACATTTTTGACCATTTTTCTATTTCACACTGATGAATGTGTATTAGATATGTATTATTTATGAGAATAGCGTTATGTTATATATTTGCAAACATGATCTTAATTCCAAAATACTTGAAAAAACTAATTGAGGAGAAATAACACAATTTCATGATCTCATGAAGGTGCAGGCTAATGGATACCAAGTGCTAGAGGAATGAGGTAGATAATAAGAAACAGGGAAACAATCAGTATGCACTGCTGGGGTGTGCAGGATTCAGGGAGGTAAGACTTGCCTGAAGAATTAAGGTTGCATTGTGCTGTGAGCCTTTCAACATAATGCAAACAGCATGATCACAAGTGTTTGGTAGGGCGAGGGGCGAATAGTGAGTGATATCTTAAATAGTAATTGGCAACAAGTGGGCAGGAATCTGTTATTCCTTCTGTAGAAAATGTGTCAGAAGAAGAAGATCAAGACCAGATAGTGAAATTATAATAGCTGTAATTGTTAATATGTCTTTTTAATAGCTGTAATTGTTAATGTCTTTTCTTACTTCATGAGTCTTATTTCATTATTTCAATAAAATAAAATAGCAAATTTAGTAAGTGTTCTGTAATTGTGTGTCTAACAAGCGATAAAAAGAATGGAGAGAGAGGAGAGTGGGTATGAGGAAGAAAAGAGGGAGGGCAGAAGGGGGAAATGAGAGCAGAGAGAAAGAAAGAAACAGAGGTATGGAAGGAGGAGGATCTGGCAACAGTATAACATAAAGAAGGTACTAGGAAACATGAAAGTATAAGGAGAATTCAAAACAGTTACACATTTATCTCTGTTGGGTGCAACAAATTATGATGCTAGCTTTTAAAAATAATCATTTGAGTCCTCAGATAAAATGTTCACAATCTCCTAATAAATAGGTCTACTAGAGCAAGATATTGTGGTACCTAGAAGATAGTGTCTAATTCTTTCTGGATTAGTTAAGAAAGCTTACACAGAGGAGACATTACTAAAATGTCCTTAAGGACAAATGCAATCTTAATAAATAAGCAAGAGCAGGACGTTACTCATAAAGATGGAGTCAATCCATAGAAAAATATAAACATGATCTAGTAGAGAAATTATGAGAAATTTGTTGACTGGTATATGTTTGGAAATATAAGTTTGACCAGATTATGAATTTTGGACTTGATCTTGTTATGCAGTGTTTTATTATTTAAAGCTCTGTGTGCTCCTGGAAAGTTCCCCAGAACCAACTCCCCCACCACCTACCCAAACTTTATAGTTTCAACAGTCTACCTAAGCCACTAGCAATATGAATCATTCTGTGCTGTGCATTCTTGTTTGTGTCGATCTCCAGACAAGGTAATCCCAGATCATACCTCACTTCTCCCCTTCATTATCATTCTGTGGCACACCTTAGCGTATCTAAAATTGCCCAAATACCCACTCAAGTAACTATAATCATAGTCCAATCTTTGTATGCATAACATCTTCCTTTTCATCTGTAGCTTTAAAATGTGAAGTTCTAGAATTTTCTTTGGATTTCTTCTCTCTGATCAGCTCCTGATGAGCTTATCTGATCTCATGGATTTGAATGCCATCTATGTATTGAGATTCAGCTGCTGGGTTTTCTCCCACAAGGGAGTTCATATACAGGAGTGCCAGCTGAATATCTCTTATTGAACACCTATAACTGTCAAATTATCACATCACTTCCTCCCCCCAAAAAAGTACCAACACCATTTAACCTGTGGTCTTGTCAAGAAAATTGCAACTATTACTTCTTTCTTTCCATTACTAAGGTTAAAACACTTAGAGTTCCTGACTTATTTTACATAACTTCATGTTCTCAAGTTCCATTTTCCAGAAAGTTAAATATTTCAGAGTTCTTCTTATGTGATAAACTTAAAATACAAATAAGTAAATAGACAAAGGAAAAATGATAAGAAACAACAAGGCAAACTTGTTGGAAATGGAGAACAGGTTGGGGTGGGAGGTGGAAGGGTAGGAAGAGAGGTAAAAAGGATCAAAATTCATGAAGGTATTATATATCTTTATCTATCTATCTAGAGCTATCTATCTATCTATCTATCTATCTATCTATCTATCTATCTATCTATTTCAGTGCCCCGAAACAGATACATATGCAATGAAGATGTGCTGCAAACACAGGCTAATAAAAGAGATGAACATTTAAAAAAACTTGAGGTTATATTTGACCTCTGTGTTTATCTCATACTCCTTATCCAATGTAATTGGCAAATCCTGTCAGTTCTAACACCAAAGTCCAGTCAAAATCCATCCATTTTTTCCCCAAAGACCATCCTTATACAAGGCTACTCTGCATATATTTCTAGAAAGTTCCTAATGATTTTTTTCTTTCTTGCCTTCCAATCTCATTCAACAGTGTATTTTAAAAACCAAAATCATTGTGTCACTTCTCAAAAATCCTACTGTTGTTTCATGTCTCACTCAGAGTAAAAGCCAAAGTTTAAAATCATTTAGAATGTCTTTCAGAACTACTGTTTCCAAATCCTGCAATCTTAGTTATCTAAATCTACCTCAAATCCTTCTTTCTCTGTAATCTGTCCAACTAACTCACATGGGATTTTTGTCCTCTGCATCATCAAATATATGTTTACTAAGTGACATTTTCACTTACTCTGGTTTCTTTTTGCAATGACTTTTCCAAAGATATTTCCACATTTTGTAATCTTTTTTTCCTCTAGATCTTTCCTCAGATACCTTGTTATCATTGAAAAACCCTTCCATGACTCATCTATTTTTTTCCTAACAGTATGCTGTGCACACTTATGAGTCCTACTTTGTTTTTGTTTTTCTTTTACAATAGATTGTAAATTGAGTTTGCAATTGTACTGTACATCTTAGGTGCCTGACATCCAAGAGGTAGTCAATTCATTTTTTCTGAAATAATGAATAAATCAGTTAATCATTTTATTTTTAAATTAATATTATTTATTGTATCCAATAATACTTATAAACCAAGTCTTACATACAACTATTTATTCACCATATGCTAGCTGTTGGGGTAAAATATTAAATAAGTCAAAACTGTCTCAGACCTCCAGTTCACTAAGGAGATAGATGGCTATCAGGAAAACACATGTGGTAAAATTTGTTAACTGCAGAGGAAAAAGAGTGATAGAGGAAAAGCACAGTGGACACTGAGAGGTTTTAGCAGAAGCATACATAACCCAGCAGAGTATTGGGATTGGGGCACAAGAGGTGAAAGATGGTAAAGGGAATCTTCCATCTTACATCTGTGTTTGAACAGGGATCTGAAGGATTAGTGCTTGTCAGGTTTTCTGAAGAGCAGAAACCATTCTTCACAGTTAGCAGAGCACGTGGAAATACTGGAGGTTAGCTCTGAGAAGGTCAGGAAGACTTCAAAGCATAAACAAGGAATCCTTGACTGTTCTAAGCAAAGCATTTATTTGATCATCCATATGGTTTTAAATGATATAAGTAGCAGAAGAGTAAGTGGGAAGAGGTTGAGTCTGTTAAAATAGCTCGTGAAAAAAATGTAAAAGAACATAGAGTAGCATGGTTGGGAAAAGGGGGGACAGGTAGGGGAAACATGGCAAAGGCTACATTGACATAAGTGGTGGGAAAAATATATGAATCAAATAAAATTAAAAATACTGGGCACTAGGAAGGAGAAAACAACTATGGAAAATCTGAAGGACGCATTTGAACATTTATGTCGATATAAAAGTTATAATAACTAAAACAACATTAAGAGTTTTCATGAGCTTTAAACTAAGAGCTGTAAGTCAGCCCCTATCTTCATAAATTTATAGACTATAATGTATCATACCAATCTGAGAATATTATCAGAAGCACAAATAAGTGTAATAATTCTACCAATATTTATCTAAAAATTGGATTATTAACTTTTCTTCTTAAGGTGATGTGATGATATTTTGCTGATTCTTTTCATTCAATCTTATTTTACCTATATGTCCTTCAACACTCATAAAATAATGACATTTTTAACTTACTCCATATATTAGACTTTTGTTTATTTTTAACATTGAATATGTTTGCTACTCTGAATTTTGAAGTAATAACTCCATAATTAGTGATGATTTAAATATTCCCATAAATTTGCAAAGTTAGAATTAGTGAAAGCTAGGGAATGTAGATACTTTTTATTGATTTCTGTTGTTTCTATTTTATTACAATGGTAAAATTCAGGCATATTTTACTATCATGTCTAATAAACTTTAAAAATATATTTTTATCATTTTTCCCTTTGAAAAAAGACATTAAAACTTGGTTTATCATAACTAAATGTTGTTATTTTTGGCATATGACTATGATCTGAGTAACACCTTTTCAATATTTAGGAAAGATTAGCAGAAGAAATTGAAAAACTGAGATCTGAACTTGACCAACTGAAAATGAGAACTGGCTCTTTAATTGAACCCACAATATCAAGGTAACATTAAATGAAAAATCTTATCTATAGTTCACTGAAAATAAATATGAATTTCCTTATGATTTCACATCTCCTCAGCAAATAAGTATCTCCTAACGCTCAGCAGTCATCATTATAATTTGGCTCTTTGGTAATTTAAATTCTGTATTCAAAAATAATTTCCTAATTTAAAAATCATTGCTGTAGATGTTTAAGGAAATTTTAATATCTTTTGTATCTTTCAGTTAGATGTATTAAAATATATTTAAATATCCTCAAACAAAGAAGTTGGACAGTGTATAAGAAGATGACATTTTTTTCTAAGAAGCCTCAACTTTTCTCTCTGCGTGTATTCAAGTAAACATGTCAAATGGTTAACATATCTGAACAAATGTCATTGGCTGTGATTACATAGCATCTTTCTGTTTTTTTAAAGCAATACAAATTAAGATGGAAGGTGAAATTACATGTATAAAAAAGGATTCAATTAAATTTAATCATGCTCATCATTTTAACGCACTACTTTATTCAATAAGAAAGAAGAAATGGGATAACCCCTTACTTGACAAAGAATTATAAAATTGGATAGATTGATGTGTATATTAATAACTCAGATGTAGTTTTCTTTTGTGCCTAAAGCCTTTTACTTAAATTTGATTAAAAATAACCTTAGGAACTTATTCATTTAATCATGTATTTACTAGGCAATATGGAATAATATCAACTGTTTGAAACTTTGAACATCCAGGCTTCTTTGAGGAGTCTCTTTTTCTCAGTATTATATTTATTTTGTGAATGTTCACTCAACAAGAGCAGAAATGTGCATTAATTTTGATAACTCCTATAATTTCAGCACCTAAAACACTATCTGGCCTGTAGTAGGACTTTAGTAAATATTCCTGAATTTATGATTAGATATGTAGTAAAAACATGTTTCAGGTGATATGTAAGAACCCAAATTTAAGAAATTCTAGCAGATTCTATGCTCTTTTTCAATGGAAGTATAAATAAAAACAATATTCATTACCGGAATATTTCTTTCTTCACTTGAGTATAAGAAATACAGTTCTGCAGGCAGAGAGACATCCAAAGAATTTTTAACTATGTAAGTCATTAATATAGAAAATGATGCTTATTTTAAAAATTCTGATCTAATATGAACTAAAATTATTAATTCAGCCATATGTATTCATATTTGATGCTGTTGATGATGATAATGATGATGATGAAGGAAGAAAAGAGCTGCTAAAATATCAAAAGACTAAGTATGAAAAGCAAGCATTATCTAATCACCAATCAATTATATTCTAATAGGAGCAGTTGACTATTTTCTTGGCTCTTTGGTGTTAGGTTTCAGTAATAAAAAGTTATAGAAGCTTCTAAAAGTCCATCACCACATTGTGGAGTCATTTTGTCACCCTAGCAATGTGACATTATCTACAATGAAGGGTCACTGGATGTATGGAGAACATTTATTCTTTGATAGAGAAGATGGCAATGGAAAGAACAGTAGGCCACGAATAAGATGACTCACATTCTTAGATTTCAGATGGTCCCTAGCTGTTCGAGTTTGGGAACCCATTTTTGGTTCTTAAGATTATAACAATATATATTTTTAAAACAAACATAATTTTTTTTTCCTGACTACTTCACAAGGGTTGCCAATAAAATGAGACAAGTGAGAAGAGGGGATTTTGTGAAGAGTAAATCATATCATAAGTATAAAATTATTATAGAAATTTATTAAGACAGCTAAGTGAAAGAATTATAAGTAGTCATAAGATGAGTGAATATTAAACAGAAGTTTGAATGCCCAAGCTTTTGAGGACATATAACCAAAGATATGTAAAATTAGGTAGGTAGATAGATATCCATATACATATGAAACATGTATACATATAAAGCAGAAAATGCATGAGAACTGAAACTATTAGTTTCGGGTCTTACAGGAAGAGAGATGAGAAGATATGAGCTAAGGCTAGTGATTAACTGTAATTAATATTGATATTAATTTTCTACTAGTATCTAGTTTGATAAGAAAGTAAATTGAGGTTCAGAGTGGCTAGACAAGGCTTAAGGTGGCTCAATTCTGAAGAAAGGGTGCGATCTGAGGACTTGGAAAGAACAATAGAGAAGAAAGAAATCAGAGAAAGACAAGAAGTGTTTTGTTAGAAAATTTAGAATTTATTTATCTAAAGATGTTTTTAAATGAGATTTTATGCAAGAATCACAGGAGATTGGAGGGCACTAGTTGGTCCATTGCTTAAAGGAACTGTTGACCGTTTTGTACCTCTAAATGCCACTGAAATATACATCTAACATCATTTAAAATTTGAATTAGTGTAGAAATTTTCCATCTGGTTTCTCCTGTTAGAAATGTAGCTCTGAAGAGAGAGAGAGAGAGAGAGAGAGAGAGAGAGAGAGAGAGAGAGAGAGCCTTTATCGTTTAAGCCATAGTTCTTATAGAATTGGTTTTGGCTTGGATCTTTGGCTCTCTCAAGATCTACTAAACACTTTTTACTTGCCAGACATAGATGCAATGGAGATATAGTGGTGCTAAAGAATATATGTTCCAGGGGGAACATATGGAAATACTAGTTTGTGGACTGTTAAAACACAGAATACTGAGAGCAAGAATAGTATGTATATGGCAATAGGACTTGTAATCTGACTTTAAGAATGCTAACCATGTAGATGTTTTAAGAGACGGTTTCCAGCAGAAGGAATAGCATGTACGAAGGCTCAGAAGTGAAATAAAGTGTTATTAAAAATCAAATGAAAGACAGTTTGGCTTGATGGAAAGTAACTCAAAGTGAATCTGGAACATAGAAAAGGCCCAGATTATAGAGGGCCTTAAGAGGACATTGAAGAGATTTTAGCAGGGCATTGAAGTGCCAGTTCTGTGTTTTGTCCCTTGTTTTTAATAAATAACCAAGAATCGAGTGATAAAACAACATAAACATACTCCTAAGAAAATGAGTTAAAATGTTAGCAACTCCACTATGATGGCCAAGGGGATTTTAGCATAAGTATCCTGCCACAGGTGAAAGAGCTCTAGACCATTCTGAGCAAGGGAATTTGGGACTACATTATAATATCCATTCATTATATTACTAGAAACTTATAAAGTACTTGTGTTGTACCAGTGCTTATTTTGTGATCTTTGTCTTCGTGAAAATCTGATCTTTGTTTTCATGAAACTTAGAGCCTCTGTCCAATAGATAAAGACTGTGAGTTATGACATTTCTGAGTTGCCCAGCTAATTTTTTATATATGAATTATCCTGTAGAATACAAGTTTCCTAATGTGTCAGGTTTATTGTTATAAAAATAATAGCCTCCATCTATTTGGCTGACAATTTCTCAGTTTGTTTGCTCTAATTGTCCAGTGCACAAAACAAGCTCTAGAGTCAGCTAAGTGTCTCCCGCCATTGCAAACATCAAGACTTTACTTAATATTTTTAAAATCTTGACAAATATTCAGCTATGCTTGTTTTTGTTCATAAAGGGAACAAAGGGAGAGAGTATAGTCAATCAGCAGGAGCCTCAAGTTCAACAGAAAATACAGCTTCAAGTATATTTTCAATTGATAATGGTTCTGTTATTTCATTTTAGAGGACAGCATGAAGTTACTGTTATTACTATCATCATTATTGTAGCAATAGACTGAATTTTCTGTGAATCTATAGAAAAATAACGTGTCTGAAGAAGCCCATTCTACACTTTGATTACAGTGTAGTTTATTACCATGTTTATTGAAAATGAATGTGATGATATTTTCGAATAGAAATTTTCCAAGTATTTCATCTCAAAGCAAATTATGGAATCAAACGTGCTTACCAAAAGATTTTTCTTTCATCATTTTGTAACAAATAGCTTATCAAAACCTTAAAAAATGGTTTCTGTGGTACATCTTATTTTATTTTAAATATAAGATTATTAACCTTCTAGCAATCTAATTTTAAGCATTTTGTTGTTTCTTTAAATTGAAAAAGAATATTATAAAATAAAAAGTGTGTTAAAGGATTTCTTCAAAATTGCTCATTGGAAGAGTTTGGGGTCCCCAAAATTTATGCATATTCCAGCTAAAAGGAAACATTTAAAATAAATGTAGTAATAAATGGGAAATATTGAGACCACCAGTGATGAATACAAACTAAATAGAATTGACAAAATTTAATGAAATGATTCTTTGTTATCAATCCCAACATATATCATTGTCCAACTATGTTTAAAAGGATAATAAACTGAAATCTTACAAGTATATTCTAATAGGAGAAAATGCACTAGACCTTCAGGAGTGAACCTGAGAGTGGAACTGCTAATATACTATTAAGTTTTAGAAGAGAATTTAATTAGCATGACGATTCACCTATTTTCTTTCTTGAGGCTTATTTCCTTGAGGATTTCTACTTTATTGTCAAGGAGCAGATGGTAATTTGTTTAAAAGTTTAATTTTTGAAATTGGATATATTTCCTGTTTTTTCTTTTCCTCCAGAACTCATCTAGACACTTCAGCTGAGTTGCGGTACTCAGTTGGATCTCTAGTGGACAGCCAGTCTGATTACAGGACAACTAAAGTGATAAGAAGACCAAGGAGAGGCCGTATGGGTGTGAGAAGAGATGAGCCAAAGGTAAATCATTTTATTTCAACTGTGATCATTTTAATTAAATACTTGATTCTATTTTGTTAAAGTATTATGTTAATACTTTAACGTAGCAAATTTACAATGCTAACATTTTTATTATTTTCAAGCATGGGACATGACTTATTTTTAAGTGATAACTGCACAAAGCTTGTATCTCTTAGTTACTTTCTTGGTGTTGGGACAAAATACCCAACACCCAGAAGTTTAAGGAGGAAAGGTTTATTTCAGCTCATGATTTGTAGAAGTTTCAGTCCATAGTCAGCTGGCTCCAAGGAAGGGCAGCATGGCAGAAAAGAAATAGTCCATTGCATGGCAGGCAGTAAGCAGCAAACAGCGAGCCTTCCTTTCCCTTTTTATTCCTTTGGTTGGTACCACCCACACCCAAGGTGAATCTTCCACATACACCTAGATCTATTTTAAATCAACTAGTGGACTAATCCAGTTACTACACAACCATGATCCAGCCACATCTCAAAAGCTCCAGCTATGAGTGCATTAGGCTTTGAAGGGACATCTAGATATAAGCTATAGCACTCTACTATGTGCCAGTAGTTAAGAATAGGATTTCCTATATATTTATTTGTTTGATATTATGATGTGAGTAATATGTTTTTAATTTCAGACATAAAAAGATTAAGGCTCAGAAAGATAAAGCATTTGACATTACACAGCCAGCAAACTGACAGAGTAAAAGTTTGAGCTTATGCCTGTGTGGTTTCCAATCTCAAGGCTTAAGCATTATGGTATACTGCCAAACAAATAGACTTTTGGGTTGTTTTGGCACTTAAGCAATGACATTCATATCACTAATCCAAATTAATTAAATATTTTATTGAAAATTACTATTTTAAGAACACTTTGAGGAAAATGTACATAAACTCAATGTACTTACAAAGAACAATGTTTTTAGAATGATAAGCTATAATACTAGCCTTTAATTCAGTCATTAACCTCAATTTCAGAAGTTATACTTTTAGAGTGGTAATACAATTGCATTTTATAGAGAGGTTATGCTGTTCCTTTATGCCCCAAGTATAGTTTGCTCCTCTCAACTATTTTTATGTATCCAAAAATACTATACTTATTTTTGCTTTAAGTATATACATGCCATCAACATGTTTTTTGTTTTTTGTTATTTTTGGTAGTGGGGATCAAACTCAGGACCTTGCATTTGCAAGGAAGGTGCGGTAACACTGAGCTAAATCCTCGGCCTAACATGTTGGTTTTTAAGTGGCACCAATATGTCGTGTATAAATTAATCCATCACACTAGGCATTCAATATCTGTTCAGTGTATGAATAAACAAATAAGCAAGTAAATATTAAATTAAGCTCATCTCAGTCTTTTCTCATTATTATGTAACAAATAAATTAGTGTTCCTTGGTACAAAAATAGTTTGTAACAGATGCTAATGTATTTCTTTAATTCTTAAGTCAATGCTTGGAAATATGATTCATTTTCCATAGTCAAAACAATGACAACTAACTTTTTAAAAAGCAGAAAACATGAGGGCCTATTCCTTATGCCCAATCGCTTTAACCTTCAGATCACAGTTTGAAAAACACTGGCTTATTGCTTTTCAAGACTATCTTTAAGATAGAATAATTATTATATTAATTATAAAACTATAATCCATACAAACTAATATATTTTGAATTTAAAAATATCAGTAGAGAAAGTCAAGTGACCAAACAATGGAGATGAAATGAAATCATTGCGTAATATTTTTAGTAATTTTTTATAACCTATATGAATTTTGAGGAGATGATTAAGTCATTCGTTATAATACCTATGATCTCAGATTTTAATAAGAAAAATGTAGGTAATACTAGTATAAGAAATGCAGATTTTTTAGTATAAGTACATAGAGATTACTATATCTACAAACAGAAAACTGTTGCAAATATAGATGCTTTAATCAGTGCAATGACTGAACTATAAATCACATGGAAATATTTTATCTCTATTACTATTTGTGTTGATATTTATGCTAACAATTATACCTTCCATTACTTAATCTCTCAAGTAACAATTTTATTGAATAAGTAAATTAAAATGTAATAACTGGTTCTCCTTTTGCTAGGTCAGCTATAAAGGCATGCATGCTTTTTACAGATAAATACTCTACATTGTTCACTTATCATTCAGGTGAAATCTCTTGGGGATCATGAATGGAATAGAACTCAACAAATTGGAGTCCTAAGTAGTCACCATTTTGAAAGTGACACTGAAATGTCTGATATTGATGATGATGACAGAGAAACAATTTTTAGCTCAATGGATCTTCTCTCTCCAAGTGGTCATTCTGATGCCCAGACCCTAGCTATGATGCTTCAGGAACAATTGGATGCCATCAACAAAGAAATAAGGTGAGTTTAACTAGTAATGATGGATTCAAGAGATTAAGAGACCTTGATGTTAAAAATGTGATTGATTCTCAGATCAGAAGCACTGCAGGAAGTTAGACCTCACCAATAGCCAGTGAATCAGAAGGTGAAAGCTCACAGGCATCCCAGGATATCTGTTGTCTCCTGGGGAAATTTCAGACAGGCCTTTAAGGAAACACAGACAAATGACATTGGGGCAATATAAAATATGTTAAAGATACATTTTTCTCCAGTGAATTTTAAAATACTTTTTAAACTAAAATTTACTATTTAAGTGGAAAGGATTTGTGGGATTGAGTTAGATTTTTTCAGCTATCATTCATATTGCGTTACAGGCACTTAATATATACAAATTGCATACTTAATTGTACACAAATTGTATACAGTACACTTAACTCCCTTAGAGGTATTTAGACATCAGTGTGAAATTAATTCAATTCTATTTTTATTTTATTTTGTTACTTATTTATTTTTGTGACTGGGAATTAAATCCAGGGCATTCACAGTGAGCCACAACTTTTATATTAAAAAATTTTTTTTGAGACAGCATCTCATTAAGTCACTTATTTGCTTGGACTTGCTATCCTTCTGCCTCCTATTTTTATAAATTTTAAGCCATTATATTAGGGATAAAGTATTTCTTGGAGATTTGTTTATGCTAGGGACCTTTTAAAAAACACCATCCTTTTTTTGTTTTTTCATTCAACACCAATGGAGCATGTCTTTGTCTTCTTGGACTACCATAGGTAGTAAGAAAATATGGTACTAACAAAATACCATAGTCTGGGTGGGTTAAAATAAAAAGTTCTCTTTTCACAGTTTTTGGTAAACTGGATAGTCTAAGGTCAAGGTTTTGGAAGGGTTTGATTTCTAGTGAAGGCTCTCTTCCTGGTCCTCAGGGGAGGCAGGCAGAGGGAGAAGGAGAGCATGAAAGAGAGAAGGCGAGAGAAAAACATTAATGCTTTCAAATTTGTTTTACCTTTATGACCTCATTGAATTTAACCTCCTCGATATTTCATCTCCAAATACTGTGTAGCCACATACAGGTACCTGATGAAATGAACAGGGTGGGTGGCACCACTTCCATCCACGGAAGGGCACATGCTAAAAGCAGGACAGGGTGCTCTTCTCCACCAGAACTAGTGATAACAAAGAAAGAACAAAGTTTGTGCTTGTAAATGGGATAAATTAAAACTGCTTCTCTTCTTAGTAATAAAAATTAAATTCCTTTAGAAATATTTTACATATAAACTACAAATTACTCATTTGAATGCTGTGGGTGGTTAATTGTATTCACTAATGTTTAAAACTTGCTTTTCAATTTGTCTGCCCTGATATTTCAAAATGAAACCTAATTCCTATGTAGATTTTTCTGGCAATTAATTAATATTCCCTATATCAGTAAAGGTAAAAATTTACACTTTAGTATTGAAGTTCATGGTAAATTAGATTGATCAATAAAAATTTCCTCTAATATTTAGGAAATATGTGTACAACATTCCCAAATAAGCAAATAAGGAGCAAATTGATTGGAATTCTTTAAATATATGAGGCTTATTATATGTACCAAACATAATTTAATGGTATAGTGTAACAACTCTCTTTATTATATTATTTTATTTTAATTCTAGAACCAATGAACCTGTAGGTAAAGTGTTTTAATTCAAATTATGTCATAGTAGATATGAAAGTGGGCAGGAAATAGATATACTTTGAAAAAAAAAAAACAGCCAGGAAGTCTCTGGAATTTACTGATACAGTAGTTGTACTGCCCAGAGAAGAAAAAAAATGAAAACAGTATATTTAATATAAAATATTCACAGAGCACTTTTCAGGTGATTTATGAGAATTCTATTACAATGTCATATAACGGATCAAAATTAAACTATTTTTTAGGCTAATTCAAGAAGAAAAAGAATCTACCGAGTTGCGCGCTGAAGAAATTGAGAATAGAGTGGCGAGTGTGAGCTTGGAAGGCCTGAATTTGGCAAGGGTCCACCCAGGCACGTCCATCACTGCCTCTGTTACGGCGTCGTCGCTGGCCAGTTCGTCGCCCCCCAGTGGACACTCGACGCCAAAGCTCACCCCGCGAAGTCCTGCCAGGGAAATGGATCGAATGGGAGTCATGACGCTGGTATGTTGATGTGTCCAGAGAAAATGGCCCCCCTTTAGGATTGATCATGCTTCCCAGCAACAAAAAGGAAGAAGGGAAGGAAAAGAAAGAAGGAAAGGAGGGAGAGAGGGAGGGAGGGAGGGAGGGAGAGGGAGGTAAGGTAGGAGGGAGGGAAAGATCAGCTAAAATTTATTTGGTGACAATTCCAGTATAAAGACTTTCTGGGCACTTTGATTATTTACTTCCTCCTCCTCCACAACAACCCTGTGTGGTAGGTACAATTATTAATCCATTATGGATGAAGAAATGGTAGCTCACACAGGAAACTTTCTCATGATCAAATACTAAGGAAATGGACTGACAGGGACCAACGTATCACTTACACTTTTGGTTTGAACGATTTAAAAAATTAAGTATACTTTTACTGATGGATTAATGAAATCAGTTTTGACTGGGTGGCTTTTTCATATACTAATTACCACAAATTATATATTATAATTGCTTCAATACACTAAGATATAATATTTCAATATCTAATTTTGCTAAGAGCTGTAAAAGAACAATAACACTAATTTCCCAGTGTTTTTACATTTAATGTCAACATTTTCACATGTATTCTTTCTTTTTCTCATTTACATTTATATTTGAAGTTAAAACTTGGAAACCTGTATTAGGAAGTATCCTGAAATCAACTGAGAGAAAACCAAAGTACCACATGGTAAAAATAATACAAGAAATCTTCTAGAAAATATGGTTCAAAGGACTACTGAATGCTGTGACATATAGTTACTTAATTCTCGTGACAACCTTGAAGTCAGAGGGCAAGGTATTCACAGAAGGTGGAGACAGCTGAGGCTTTGAGTACATGAGTAAATTGCAGGCGTTCCCCATGACTGATGAATTTAACTAGAGTCTTCTTCAAATTTCCTTAACTCAAAGCATATACTATTTTACTATTTTTCTGTCATTATCTGAAAATATATTAAAATGATAGCAATAGTAAATATAGAAAAATTTTGAACTGCTTATGGCAGTAAACTATGTTTTTAAAACAGCTAAAACAGGGGCCGGGGATTTAGCTCAGTGGTTTCGCCACCTGCTGCGCAAGCGCAAGGACCTGAGTTCGATCCCCAGTAGCAAAAAAATAAAAATAAAATAAAATAAAATAGCTAAAACAGCATTCTTTAAACAAAATCACATTTAAAAATAAAACAGCTTGGGAGTAGAGACTAATTAAAATACAAAGAGTAAAATAATAGTTTACTGCAAAATCTAACAAAGGATTAATAAATGGAGAAAAAATAGTGCTACTAAATAAGGATATGAAGCATATACATACATAAATATACATATATGTGTAATTTGTGTTCAGAAGACTGTGCAGCTACTCAGTATATATGCACACATATATCTACATAAAGCTTAATTCATGTCATTGTTAACTATTTTAAAATAATGTGTGCTCTGATTTTCTGTAGAATTGTATATGTATATGGGTGTGTATATTATACATACACACATGCATTTTTTTCATCATGAGAAAAACTTTTATAAACAATTAAAATTTTTGGTTGTACTTAAATATTTTAGTTCATCTTCACAAAATTTCTTTTATATAGCTTCAGTCTCATTTTCTTTAATTTTAGAATTGAGAATTGAAACTATTTACTATATGATAGAGTAACACTTTTCACATTCAAATTCCTGTTATAGGACGTCCAAGCAATAAAGTCCATGAGATGAAACAATGCTGAAAAGAATTTATTCTATTACACCATTGAACCTTCTGTTCTATGCCCATTACCAGACTTGACAGAAGTCAAGTCACTTGACAGTGACTAATCAGAATAGTGGTCAACTAGTTGGAAGTAACCTTATCTTAATATATAGTACAAACTTTAAGTCAATTTACTAATTAATAGTGAGCAAATATATAAAGCCACATTGTGTTCTGCTTTTGAGGGAATCTAGGAAAATATCTTTATTTTTTAGTAAATAAAAATATTATCATCTCTGCTTTAGTTTCTGCATGTGCTTTGTAATTTTTTTGATCAATTTATTTCCAAAACTACAGTAAGAATTTGAATCACAGAGCACAATTTAGTTAGTATTTAAGGCAGATATACTTTGGTGATTTTGGTAGCCTTATTATTTCATTATATTTTTTCAATATAATATTTTCCCTTTTAAATATTTTAATAAATATTAGCATCATAACTCTTTGTAGTGTAATTTTTACAATTATAAAACAATACATTTATAATTTACATACCATTTTATTTTTTGTGCATATGAAAAAGGTTCAAGGGCTTCCACAAAATTTCTTGAGCAGGTACTTACAAATAAATCAATGATAAATCAACTTTATTTCACTAAGTGAGAGTACTGAAAAAGTATTTAGTGCATTTCCTTAAGGGTAAAGAAGTATTTATTGAGTTCAAAATTTAAATTAGAAAATTTTTAAAAATGCAGTAAATTGTTACTACTTAATGAAATTGTCATCAAATTCATTATTTTTATAGTAAAGGACAGGTAGATTTTTTTTTTTTTGCCAGTAGAAAATGTTGGAGAAGATTAGAAATTTGGGGGACAGAAGATTAGAGATTAAAAAGACATTACATTAATTGCTACATTGTGGAACATCTCATGAACCTTGTTCTTAGTCCTAATAAGAAAACGTACTTGTGTTTATCTTCACCATTTACTTCACAACAAATCCACAGACATAAATAACAAGTTAAAAATATCTAATTGGAACACTGCATGTGGTAAAAATAACATATCTCTCACTAAGAAGACATAATATAAATCATAATGTAAGAGCTTAATAAAATTATTTTACTTATGCAAGAAAAATTAACAAAGATATTACATGAATTCACTTTATTAAGTTCATCTGAAATCATTAAAATGACTTCTTAAAAATTCTATGAAAGGGTACTGATAAGAAAGCAGCATTCTATGTTATGCTGAGGACAGAACTTTGAACTTTGGCAAGGAGGGCAATATCAGGATGTTCGGAAGCTTGAGATTTCACAGAGCAGCATGCTTTCCCAAAGGCATTCCAAAGCTCCCCAAGAATGGAGATAAAGGGAGAGGTTATAAATTCTGGATGTGTGCACTGAATCTTCATTCTTTTGTGTTTTCTTGGGAGGATGTTTGTTTTTAGTGGCTTACTCTAGCTACACTCACTGTGTGCTTTATATTCTCCGGGGCCCATGTCTAATATCAAATGCACGTAGACACAGACTCATTGTGGCAACTTGTTCCCCTAGGTTTTCTTCTGAGAGGCTCTTCTCTGAAGTAACTAGCAGGAGGAGTGCTTTTATAATGATTAAAAAACATTTATTTAGGAAAGAATGAAATGAAAAAATTGACAACTGAATTATAGATACTATTTGGACTGGAAAAATGGTCAAATGGAAATGATGAACTAGTTCTGTTTTATGTTGCTTTTATTGCTGCCATTCACAGCCAAGTGATCTAAGGAAACATCGAAGAAAGGTACTGTAAATAATTCTGACATGATTACTAATTGAATATTGTCTTCTTTCTATGAAAATTATAAAATAATATTCCCACTCAAGTATTTTATTAACATAAAAAAGAAGTATTGAGCGGTCGCTTCAGCAGAACATATACCAAAAAGAAGTATTGAGGGTATTAAAGTGTTATTGCATTTTTAAAATATTATTATAAGAGCAGAAGTCTCAAGCATAAAATTATTTGTGAGGCAATGATTAGATTATGAGGACTAAATATCTTGATTTATCACTAATACAAAATATTGGTGATAAAATTAGATATTTTAATATCAATACTAGAGTGTAGTTGATTGTTTTAAAATGTTGGTTTTGTTATTATTCATATATGATGAGCCCAACATATTAAGAGACAACTGCCAAAGAAAAGATACTAGTTGGTTTCTCACAGTTTTCAAGCACCAGGGTCAGAACAATGCTCTGGCAGAAGCAGTATCTTCAGAGCGTAGAGCCTCACAAATACAGAAAACAAGGAAATAGAGCAAAACCAACACTTTCCTGTTTGGAATGAAATCAAGATAATATATATGGCATAAGGAAATAGAGTGGACACAATTATGATTCACAAAATGAGATATTCCTAGATAGTTGAGAACAGCCACAGGGTATCGGATGGGGGAAGATTCCAAAGATCCTAGCTACTGTCTAATGCAAAAATCTGTTCTTTAGCATTTTCAGCATGTGGTAGCCGGTCTATGCTGAAGCACTTCTGAAACTAGAGAACTTTTATTGTTAGATGATTGAGGGAATCTATATTATGTCTCTATGGCTTAGATCGATGGAATTATTCATCATCTTATAGCATCTTCTTGACACTACCACTTAATTCTTAACCACAAATTTATCTGTATAATATCCTTATTAATCTTTGACCATGGTAAGGTTGAAAAGGGCTAGAAAGAATCTACAAAGTTAGAAAAAAAGTCTGGGTAGATGGTGTAAAAGAAATTTAGCTGGTATGAAAAAAAAGGATAGGATGAAAGATCCTGTGGAGAAACACAGATTCACAGCATTTAGAGTAAAGAGACTGGAAAGAAAGGTGTTGGAAAACTGAACACCAACTGAAAATCCTTGTGTATCAGGGGAAGTAGTTACATATATGATTTCATTTACACTTCAAAAGAACATATTAAGTTAACTATTATTATTTCCATTTTATTGACTGATTCCAAGGCCTTTCTTCCATACTTTATTTATATACTGTGAGCTTTCATGTTATGCAGAGGAAGAGTTTGTATCTTATGTGTTTAAGAGTCCATATTGGAAATGATATAGTTTGGTTGGCAGGAGGGGAAACAAAAGGTATTTTATAAGTTGGTATCTCAGGAGCAAAGGTTTGAAAGAAGAAATGGTCACGCTTAGAGGAAAGAAGCATAGAAAAGAATCATGGTTAAACATGGAACTGTGAAAATGCTACTAGATGATGGATGAGTCCTGAAACATGTTCACATTTAGATGGGTTTGGGATTTAAAAGGATTTATCACATTGGAGCTATAGTGAAACAGTTCTTGAAAAAAATTATGCTGATGGCACTGTGGTAGCTGATGGGAGAAAGGACTGGTACTAAAATGGCTCTCTAAGCTGCAAGAGTAATCTAGGCCTGGGTGATGTGAAACCTGACAAACAAGTTCATTAAATTCCTCCAGTGCATGATATTTCTATCATAAAAAACACATTTATGCATAATAGCTTTATGTAGAAACAAATAAGACATTTCCCCAGAATGCAAATTTACAATTATGGCATTAGGCACATTGAGAAAATTTTTTCATCAGAACTTCCAGAAACATGTATCTTTTAGCTCTGTTTTCCATATCTTGATTCCTCTTTGTTTGTGTAATATAAAATTATGCCATTAAAATACAGCATGTAAAGTATTTCTCTACAATTAACATAATTCCTAGAAATTTCTTTTTTTTATTAGAGCTCTATATTATCTCACAACATTTGTAGTGTATTGAGTTGTGCTGGATTCTGAATTTGATTCAATTTGTTCTTTAACATTTGATCTTATTTTCTTTTGGCTTTTTGTATTTTTTTCAATTTTCCCATCACTAGAAATGAAATATAACAATTTTCAAGAATTATGTTTTAAACTTTTATTGTTCTCAAATGGAAAAGGTTTTTTTTTATAAACTATTACTTTTTAAATACTCTTAAAATACACTTCATTAGGTTGACTAATTTAAAGTAATTTAGTGGATAATATTGTATCTTGCCAACTTGACTTCCCATTTTAAGACCCCCATTTAAAAGGTATCTTTGTTATGATAAACTGACTGTACACCATGCTTTTTTTCTTTAGTAGATTTACAGCTTTGCTCAAATATGTGTTCAGTACCTTTGTGTAAAAAGTATACTTTCTGATAAGGTGATATGATTGCAGAATATTTTTTCATAGTTACTACAGATTGATTTATGATATAACTTTTGCAAAATATTTTTTTGTGTAGTGGGTCCATGTATTCTTAATTGTAATGTCTTAACTTTTAAATAGCTCTGAAAATCATACTCTTAAATAATATGAATTTATATATATAATGCATGCATGCTCTGTGTCTTTGTGTTAGAATTACTCATATATCCTTGCTTTAAGGATTCCTTGTTTGTATCAATTTTAATTGAAATTTAGAGAGAGTTCATTTGAATATATTCTCTTTTGCTTCTAGATTGCAGTGGTAGAAGAAGATGGTCGGGAGGATAAAGCAACCATTAAATGTGAAACTTCTCCTCCCCCCACACCCAGAGCCATCAGAATGACTCACACCCTCCCCTCTTCCTACCACAATGAAGCCAGAAGGTGAGACCCTCTGAGCTCACAGTGCAGCAAATGCTGCCCTTCTAAAACTTTTCTTTCCCTTCAGTGTTGTCAAATAGACAGCTATACAATTTCTATGAAATTAAATTTGAGTCATAATTTTCCATCAAGACATTGTCCTAAGAAACTAAAGAAAAAATCCTATAAAATCATGTATGAATAGCACCTTCAACTTTACAATTAGTTGATTACCATAGGTTATTAATACTTAAGTTTAGAAAGATAAACTCTGAGATATACATAATGGGAAAAGAGCCCTTTTTGCCTTGTTGATGAAAATGTAAACTAGTACAAACACTGTGGAAATCAGTATAGAGATTCTTTAAAACACTAAAACTAGAAATTCTGTATGGCCCAACTATTCTTCTTTAAGGTATTTTCCTACAACAGTTAATGACATGTTATCACAGTGACACATACATACCCATGTTTTATAGCAGCATAATCCATAATAGCTGAGTCTTGGAAGCAGCCTATATATGTCTAACAGCAGATAAACTGGTAAATAAAAGGTGATACTTACACATATTTAAGTGTTACTCTGCCATAAGAAGGATAAACTCAAGTCATTTTTAGGAGAATGGATGCACCTTGAGACCATAATGTTAAGTGAAATAAATTAGGCATACAATCTTAAATATTGCATGATTTCTCTTATGTTAGAAATCTTGAATATAAATGAAGAGCAAAATAAAAGATAGATAATAGGAAGTAGGGAAATAGATCTTTCTCAATGGGAAGAGGACTAAGAGATGGAGGAAGGAGGAGGGGAAGGAAGGAGAGGGAAAACGGGTGGACAAAGAATTAAGATGTGTTATGTGCATGTGGCAAGGCCCACAAAGAATGTAATCATGATGTACTGCAAACATGAATGCACTAATAATTTTTTTTAATTTTAAAAAAGAAAGAATAAGCTAAGGGTTGAGTAATAGAATGACATTTAATGTGGCATTATTAATCTAGCATAAATTCATTGATTATTTTGTCATTATCCAAAGAATAAAAGGGGAAAATCAATTTGCAACAAAAAGAAATAAAACTGGAAAGAACTGGAAATTTGGAGATGGAGATTCAGGGCCCTGAGGCTAAAGAAACTACATTTTAATATCTTAAGTGAAAGCATAAAAAGAAAGGGAGAAAATAACATTCAAACTCTACTTGTTTCTCCTATTGTACATTTATAAAGGAATCAAGTCTTGTGTGCCTTGTGGATATTGCATCAAAACAAGCAGTTTGTTCCCCTTTGTGTTTTACAGTAGTTTATCTGCCTCTCTCGAGCCAGAAAGCCTTGGGCTTGGAAGTGCCAATAGCAGCCAAGACTCTCTTCACAAAGCCCCCAAGAAGAAAGGAATCAAGTCTTCAATAGGACGCTTATTTGGTAAAAAAGAGAAAGCTCGTCTTGGACAACTCCGTAAGTATGCATGTGTCATTTTTGTCACTTTTGTGTGTCTCTGACTCACTTCATTTCTTTTCTTTTCATTTCTTCTTTCTTATCAGACAAACTTCTTATTTAAACAATTTGATTAATCTTATTTAGCTGAATAATGCTTAATAAAAATTGCAGTGAAAGAATGTTATAAAATCTTCATTTTATTTCTCTGGTAATAAGAGCAGCTAGAATTTATTTAATGCTAATTATTGTGGCAGGCACGATAACCATATGACACAAGTGTAGTCACAGTCATCTTTATTTTATTGGTGAGTGAACAGTGTCTTAGTATTTTTGCAATACTGAGATATTCACCTTGATTCTAGTGTTTCAAAATCAGCTTAAACCCACTGAGTGCACTGCCACTTGGGACATAGCTGTGTAAAAAAGCTGTTGTATGAATTCAGAACCAAAATGTTGAAAAAGATGAGAAGCTTAATAAAATCCAACAGAACTTTTTAATGTCAAAATAAGCATCATGATAAATAGTATTTAAAACATAAAGAGTAGGATTTCTTTGCCTAAAGCCATCAGAATTTTCCCTTAATAATCTCCATGACATGAGAAGGTCTATTCTTATAGTAGGGATTGTACTAGAATCAGCTATTGTCAGTGACTGAATTAAAATATAGATTTCAACATTTGAAATAACCCTAAGAATAACTTTATAAAAAAAGATGCAAGCATATTCCCGTATATGCATAATATCTGAAATGAAAACAATAGGTGATATTTATGAAATGATAAATACAGTTGGCTCTTTTAAGGGGAAGTCTTCCTATATATTTACATTTAGAGTTACATGATTGGGAAAAGATTGAGCTTCTACCTCCAATGGTAAGTGGAATGATGTAAATTTCCACGTACTTCCTTGAGTTTGTCAAATAGAGGAATGATTGTTTACAAGTAATCCCTCAACATTCAGACTTAGTTTTCTACTTTACTACCAAAATAATTTCTGAATATGATATTTATGCTTGAAGATTTATGACAGTAATATTATTCAAAAATGCCTTTCCTGACTTCCACATTTGGAACCCCCAAAATAATCAAATGCTATGAGAAAGTGATGTGCAGTCATCTGTATGACAGCAGTGGCATTAGAACCTCTTATGATTTCTATTTCTCAGGAGAGGATCCTCTTAGCCTATTAAAATTTTTGCATAAGGAGAGAAGAGAGGAGCTGGTTATTTTATATAAAATATATGTGCCAGACATTAAGATTTATTTTACCTACTTTGACAGTGTTTATAGTCTTTATCGAATTATTTTCATTTCCAATATATCATAGTGTAATTCACAGTAGTGTTGTTGGTTATTCTATAATTTATTCTTTTAAAAATATATTTAATTTTTTTCACTCTTAGATTTTTCTACTTCTATTTTATATTTATATTTGATAAGGAATTCTCAAATCATTAAGTCTTTTCACATATCCAAGGTATAATTTAAAGTCCAGAAAATCTAAAGGCTCCTAGAAACCTAGTGCTTATTTCCTGTTTTCAGTGTCTGTGTGTCTTTAGATCAGAACAAATGAAACTGAAATCAATTTTAATTATATCTTTCTCAATCCCACCAAAGTTGGAAACAAGTTGGTATCACATCATAAGCTTTGGAAGATTTCTGAACTCTGATCCATTTTTGTTTTACTCCATAGAGCAGCAGAGAACAGGAGGAGTATAATCAAATCCAGACTCAGTAGCTAAGTAGGAGCCGAAATACTGATAAGGAAGGCAAGGACAAAAACTATACCTATGAAGTTTTATAGGGTTCACATATAGAATGAATCAAAACTTCTGGAGAAATTAATAATAAAACATCTCTATTGGAAATACACTTGGTGAAATAAGAAAAGGATGTAGATAGGAGTGGGTTCCAGGAAACCATATCTGTACCAAAAATACCTGGTACAAAGAACCTAACAGTAATTCGGATAAGGGATAGGGACTGTAGGGCTACTTTGTTCTGGAAGGCGTATGCAGGTACTAACACAAACACCATTAAAACTTCTCAAACCCCAGAACTATAAGCTGGTGCTGCTGATTCATGAATCAGAGTAATCTAAGGGAGCATCACAAGTATTTTCAATTTTAATGTCTAGAGCTCAAAATTTCAAAGACACAGGAACACTACAAATGTTATTTCTTCTACAATACAAATAAAAACAAATACATAAATAAATCAAAATAAAATAAAGACAATAAGAAAGGATGATATAGAATAATAAAAAGTAAATTTGAAATTTTGAGCCATACTCTAAGATTTATTACTCTTAAAATATTTAGCTAATAAGGGAAGGAAATGTAAGTTAACTTGAGAGCAACTGTGCTACTTACATTTAAATAAAATACAATTTGGAGGGAGAAAATTACATACCTACAACTATGAAAGGATATCTTGGTTCCATCAGAAATATGAACAACAAAGGAAGAATTCATAGTAAACTACATTGGAAAATATTTGAAGAGATGTTACATATATACTCATTGAAAGCCTAGGTTAAAATTATAAATTCTAAATATGAATGATCAGTTAATATGACTACATAGATAACTTCTAAGTAGAATCAAAGTCATTATGCACATTGTCTATTTGTACAAATGTTAGAAACAAAGGCAAAACAAATATGGAAACATTATAACTCAAAGGAAGCAACACAATGAAAAGCAATTGTGTAAAACTAAGATAAACCAAATTATTTTCCTCCAAAAATTTCTTACAGAATCCTTTCAAGTGTTGTTTTATCCAAATCACAAGAGTAGCGTAGAAAAAAAAAAACTGGTAGTAATGGTAAATTTTGGATTTTCATATGTCTTTTGGAAAATGCATTCTATTTTTAACAGATGATTTGACAGTTCTTATTTATAGTATTATTGCCTATAATTTAGGAGCAGGGTTTGAAAACTGAAATGTCTATTAGAGGTATCAGGTTATGGGCTAAGTATAAAATAACAGGGAGTGGTGTAGACTAAAATGAATCAGTGAGCATTTGTTCTTCTAATAAAAGCATTCAAAATCAATTTTAAAGTACTATATAGGAAAAAGGAACCATATATTCGAGCCAAGTCTGTCAGAATTCCACAGCTGAAGTTGGGAAAAGTCTCCTTTTTGGGAATACGATTTTAGTTCCTTCTTCTCTTGCCTTTATTTTTATTTGCTCTCTGTATCTCAAATTTCATGATGAGAAGGTGCACAAATAGGTTTGGTATTTTCACCGAAGGACATGAAGACTGTTACTGTAATAAATACTTCTGCTATTTTTCTGTAAAAAGAGATTCAGAATGTAGTCGGATCTTGTTAACAGTGAGCATGATCAATGACCATGAACTACCTCACCACTGATTTATGCATTCAAGAGCAATGTATAACTGATATTTCCATTATTGGTCAAACATACTCATTTCTAATTTATATTTTAAAAGTCAGCATTTGATCCTGTCATCTTCTCTAGATACTGACTTATATTTCTTCTTTCCTTAACATCTAAGATTCAGTGAGTTATCCACAAGTACGTTTTTGCTTCCTCGTCCGTCAAACACTTGACATCAATATCCTCACATTTTACGACAAAACAAGTTCAGTCTTAACAGAGTAGTTTGTTTGAACAAAGAAGGCTGGGCACAAACAAAGCAATTTAAGACTGTGGTAATACACTCACAAATCGTATCTTATCATATGAATTTAAAAAAGAAACAGTATATCTGAAATGGGATTTCTCCACCAAAAACATATTTTATATTTTGTTAGAAAGAGAAACATAACAAATGATAGATATATGTAAGTGGTATAGATGTATAAAAGCAATGTTAGGAATTCCACTAGCCAAAATAAACTTATCATTGGAAATACTACCCACATTGAAAGAGAAATTATAAAATTAGATTTTATTTTTGAATAAAAGAAAAGTTTATGTGAGTAGAATTAAAAATAAGTATAATTATTTGAATAGTCTCATTTATTCCTCCAAATCCTTATTTGGAGAGAAAGAATTCACCCAGAAAATAGCTGTTAATAAGAGAACATTAAAGCCAAAGAACCATGAGGAGATTTCAAGGGTTAAAAGAAAAGAAGAGGTAATACAAGATCATTTATTTATTCCCACTTTGAGTGAAGAAGCATACATTTAGCTTCTGTTAAGTTCAGCACACCAACCATAAACTTTACGAAGATCACTGAAGCATGGCTGTTGGCAAAAAGAAGGTTTAGCAAGATGCATAATATGTAAAGTTACAAAACCTCTATATTTAAAATAAAACAAAAGATTGGTGTGTCTCTGGCCCAGAAAAGTTTTCCTCATGCATTATCTGTCCTGTCAGGACAATGAGGACGAGTGGTTCTGAGCCCTAAGATCAGTGATTATGCATAAGTAATTGAAATCCTGACTAGCTTGACTTTTAATTTTATCTGAAGGCGTTAACCTATTTTTAAACAGAAAATAAGCTGTGCTAAAAATAGCCATGTCAGACTAAGCTCTTTTGTTTCCTTGACAAAGTTACTCAGTAAATGATCAGCATAGGCAGCCAGCAAACTGTGACTCGTGACATTCCCTTAGACAAAATGTCAAAAGTGGGCTGACTCATGGAAAAATTAGGTAGATTTATAACTCATTAAATAATCCTTACCCTATAGCACTGATAAGTGGAGTGACATCAACTTCAAGGCTTATAGCAATACGACTAGAACTCCCACTTTCCTTAGTCAACACATTTGCCAATCACTTGAACTAAAACATTTCAACAGTGCAAGTATCTGATGATAGTTACTGATATAATTAGGAATCATAACTGAGAAAATTAGGAAGGCTATATCAAAAAACTGAGTTAAGGAGGGTCCAAATTATCCCCTCCTAAAGGTACAGTTCTTGGGAGCATTTTTCAATAAGAGAAATTTATAAGTTTCATCTGACTCTACAGTAAATATGATCAATAAATTTAGGCCTCTTTAATAGATATAAGTATTAAGAGAGAAGAAAAAGACTTTTCTATTCTATCCTGCTACAGCAAGAAAATAGTCCAAAGATATCCATTCTAATTATTACACTTGTAGAGATATATGTCACCTTGAAGACAGGCTGGAGAACAATATTAAGGTGATGTGGAGGACTGAAATCCATGAAGAGTAGATAGGTAAAGGATATGTTAATTTGCCTTGCTGACCTACCAGGTTTCAAAAATTTGAAGAAGTGCTCTGTAGAAGAGTCGTTAGCCTTGTCATTGTTGAATGAAGATAAAAAGCTAGAACCAAACTTAATGTTATAGAAAGGTAAACTTTATCTCAATCTGAGAAAGATGAATGAGGTGTCCAATTATATATAGAACATTCCAGTTTAAGAGATCATGAGTTGTTACCTGAGACCTCTGGTTCTTCTCTCTGGGCTTCTTCCTGACACTCTATCCCATATATTATATGAAACAAATACCCAGTGGGTAGGGATGTACCAACTTACATCTAGGAACTATTCTGGGTGAGTGATCTGATCCTGGATTCAGGAGGAGGTGGTGTAGAAGAGGGATCACTTGGTACTCCTTAATAGAAGGGAATCATATGAGTTTGGATCACTAAATTGTTGATTTGGGGTGACTCAAACTTTTTATGTAGAAAGGGAGCTTGTAAAAATTACCTGGCTGGGCTCTTCATACCCTAAGTGGGATCCTACCTCCAACAGTTAGTAGTTTTCAAAGACTTTACAAAGTAAAAGTACCTGAGGGATAGTTGCAGAGCTCCATCAAAGCCAAAAACCCTGTATGCACAGCCATGAGGTAGGCAGCAAAGTGATAAACTATCTATTATTTAATTACCAAATTATGAGACTCATGTCTTTCAAGTCTGAGCCCCTCAGGCCATGCAAGGAGTCAGATTAATTATTCTTTTTCCCCCCATTAAGTTTATTGGTCCATTTTAGGTATAAAATACAGTTACATTCATCAATGCTTTTTGGACCATTTCCTAATGAACTACCTAGAAGAATGAGTAATTTCTAGCTTTCATAGGCCAGTGTTTCTCACCCTAGGCACTCTTGCCATTTTAAGAAGGACAAGCTACAAGATTCTCTGCTTACTGAAAATATTTAGAATTCTCATCTTCTGCCCAATATATACCCATTTCACTTCATCATCACTGCAATATCCAAGAACTGTGCAATGTATACAAATATTTATGTCTTGGGAATTGATACTTTCTCCAGTTGAGAATTAGTGGTCTCTAGTGCTGTCCACTATTAATATAAGACATAAAACTGAGCCTCATATGTAATTTTTAACTTTGTAGTAGCTATATTAGAAGAATGAAAAGGACAATTGAAATTAATTTTAATAATATGGTTTATTTAAACAAATATATACAAAATACTGTCATTTCAACATATAATCAACACAAAATTATTAAATAGGTTATTGTTGGTGCTGCATTTTCAAAATCTGTCAGCACATATTTGGACCAACCACATTACAAGTGCTCAGGAGTGGCTAGAGAGCCCATTAATTGCTGACAAGAAAGTGACAAACTCACCATATTTAGTAATCACACTTAGAGTAAAAGAATCCCTAAGTTAGTTTGGCTGAGGTCATCTTCTGCAGTTTGTTGGATGGGTATGTGGAAAAATGAACCAAAGATCCACTGGCCAGCTGAGTCAGTTCTAGAGAGAAATGCCTTTCTCATCCATAAATGTTTACCTGCGCTGAAAAAGTGCACTTGCCACGACTTTTGCCGCTGTTTATGGGCCCTGTCTTGTGTGTGATTGGCCTCAAGCAAAATTTTCGATTTGGCATTTTCAAGCAAGACACAACCCCAATTATGTATTAACTCCTTTCACAACAAATCAATTGGATTTCAGAGTAGTCAGTATGAAATTCTTGGATTGAGTTTTATGGAGAAGGATGTGAGAGTTAACCAGATGAACAGAACAAAGTACCAGTAGCAGGATATGGAGAACATTTAGAAGTCAGCAAATGTCTCTCCAGTCTCTCATCTTTGAACTGAAAACATACACTAAATTTCTATTCAATGGGTTACCATTTATCTCATTGTATATAAGATATGGCAAATATTTTACATGATAAATAAGTAAACAAATCTCATACACCATAGAATTATTCACTTCTGTTTTTCCTAAGTAGGAAAATTGACCTTGAACTTTGAGTACTGTATGTTCAAGTGTTTTATTATACAGAAGAGACATTTGTTATTTTCCACATTCATTATTGAACAACTGGATGGAACATCAATAGCTTCTTGTTTATTTTTTATTCTCTTGTATTTGTTTACTTGTGCAAACATGTTATATATGTTGTGTATACAACTATAGACAATCCAAAAATTGTAATACTAAACACTTGCTCAAATAAGATTTTAAGAATTTAATTTCAGCATTTTTATAATGTATATATCTAAATCTGAATAGTTATTTCTTCACAGGAGGCTTTATGGAGACGGAAGCTGCAGCTCAGGAATCTCTGGGATTAGGCAAACTTGGAACACAAGCTGAAAAGGACAGAAGACTTAAAAAAAAGTAGGTTTGGAGACTTTTTTCCTCCTCTTTCTAACTTTTATTTCTTCCTAATTATTGTTTGCAGAAAATTAAGAAGAGAATAATTAGAAACAAGACAACTAAATTGAAGCCAGTACTTTCTTGGTTTTACAGAAAATAATTCAGTGCTCATGTTTCCTGACGATAATGAGCTACACATTAAAATGTGTATAAAATTTTTCAGCTTGCAATAGAATAAAAAGTTTCTTCCAAATCACCAAAGTATTTGTTTCAAAACTCAAGTATATTTTAAATACTTTCATCCTAAAAATATGCAATAGTCTACTTGATGTTAAATTCAATGCTTATACAATGAGAACACAACATCTATCCAACTTTGTGCTTCATCTCATGACAATTACGGTATCTAACCTTTATGATGGAGTATTGAAAAGGAGAAACATTTCTCTGGCTAAAAATAAATTTATTTTAGACTCACAGCAGATTGTTTTGCATCTGTCAGGAAACTGATAGTGTATCTTTTCATTCATGTATAAAATGGAACATTTAAATGACTTGGAAAATTGGCAAATTTTGAGTCTCAGCAGCTGTTGGAAAGCAACAGCGTTCATAAATAATGTATTTTAAGATACATAGTAACATTTTTTTACTGAAAAAATAGCACCCTTAGAACAGGTTCTTTGAAAGCAAAAGCAAAATAATTTCTATATTCCATAATCTATTGGTTAATTACTTCTTTTCTTCTCTCCCAAATATTTATTATACTGTGTTACATTTCAGATATTTCCTTCTTTGCTCAGAACTAAAATTTTGCTAGTCACAATTTTGTAACAGATATCTTCCTATGATTATAATATGTAGACTAATTAATTTATTTCATATTTTATCCTCTCACTTGCTGTGCAGATATTTACTAATAAGAGGAATTATATACTTATAAGTTGCAGAACAACTTATTGTTTTCTTATTTTACTACTTACTAAGATTAGATCTCTTCACTGATTCAATAGAAATACTTGGAAAAAATGACATTGCAAACCTTATTTCCTGAATATAATTAAATATTCAGTAATATTCAATAATAAATATATCGTCTTTAGTTACTAATCATTCAAAAACATATTTAAATGTTATCATAATCTGTTTTGAATATTTTTGTTTAGTTATATCAAGGAATGTTATATTTAATTTTGTGGCTATTTATGGAAAAAACATTTATAAAATGTTTATTTGTAAAATTTAAAAAATTCTTTGGTTCTTTTACTTGAAATCTAAAGGAATATGGAAATTTAAAACTCAAACTGGTCAGTGGACATGATATATTTCCCTTCAAAGTTAATTCTCATTTCTTCCACAAAGAAATATTACCAAATGGCAATCTGAACAGCTTTCACAACTGTATATAAAGCTGATATTGAGGCAGTATACTGAATAACTTCTTGAGTATTTATGGACCAAGGTAAATCACCCTTTTAACAGGTAAAAAATCTGTTTGCACAATAATTTAAAATTAAATACTTAACATTTAGCTATTACTCAGTTTTCACATTTCTGATCGATATTAGTCTTAAAGAATTATTTCTCACCTCCTAAATACCCTTACAGTCAGAATTTACTTTTAGTTCTGTACTCCATTTGTACCACGCTTGACTTTTTGTTTTATTTTGCAATAAATTTTGATAAAATACAATTGGAAAATATGTTAAACAGAGTATTTGTTTTTAATAAGAAGACTATTAAGAACATTCTGAAAAAGAACATTCTGTAAGTCAATAATAGCCATTCTTAGTACAATTATTTACTATAGAATAATAGTATTTTGATTAATGTATCCCTCAAGGTTAGGTAGAGTTATTTAAAGAAAATAGAAAAGTATTTTTTCTTTTTATTTGGATGTTCCATAGTGAGAACCTATGAACATAAATATGCTATTTGTGTTTCGGAAACATAAACGAATAAGTACTAACACTTATTCAAGATGTGCCTGATTCTGTCCTTTGCTTCTGTGTTATTACAAAGTGATATGCTTTCAAATAATGAATTTTATTAGATTCAAAAGATAAATTATTTTTAAATTACATGGTTTCAAAATTTATTTCTATAAATTTCATTCTTAGTTTTTACTAAATATTGGTAGCTTGTTCTCAGATTTTCCCATGTCTAAAATTTCACTGAAATCCAATTTTTTTTTTTTTTTTGGTACCGGGGATCTGAACTCAGGACCTTGCACTTGCAAGGCAGGCTGTGGAACCACTGAGCTAAATTCCCAGCCCTGAAATCCAATTTTTTTAAAGAGACAACATATACTTTTTCATTATGCTTCAAATGAAATTTTTCATTCTTTTCTGCTGGCATTCTACAATGAAAACAATTTTAAGACTATTTTATTAAAAAAATAAACAGTAAATAAACAACCACTTTCAAAATGTTTAACACTATAAATTGTACAACAACAGTTGTAATTACTGTGGTTTCCTAACAGTCACTTCTATATTTTATCCACTAGGGCTCTAAATGATGTTTCAGGCCATAGTATTTAACTTAAACCTGTGTTCACTATCCCAGACCCATATCACAGATTCACTAGTCTCTGTGAGTGTAAGCAGAGCTGGAGAGAATCTTATTTTCAGTTTTGCTAAAATATCAGATATCCACAATTGTCAGTCTGTGCCGTTCAATTTAATTCGGACAAATCTTCTCTAGAGAAGTTAACTATGGTGTATTACAAAAATACCACATGGGGAAGATACTTTCAGAGAGCATTTGAGAGATTTCAAATTCTTTCAAAGTTTAGAAATTTTTAATGGTGGCAGTCTCAAAGATAGGTCTCCTTTGGGGTAATTTTACCATTTAGCAAATTCAACACACATAGGTTTGAAGGGTTCACAAAATCTATGTTCCTACTTTAACTCTACTTGTGCTTTGTTTCTTGCTCCAGGCAATAGTTTTGCTTATATTTCTTACTATTGTCCTATGACAGCAAACAGCAAGTCAGCAATCCTGAATCTGCTACAGTACTTGTGTGCCAAGATAATCTTTTCTACCTTTACCTTCCTCAGAGTTATCATACAGGAGCTGTTCTTTCATCATAAAAACAGAGAACCTAAGCTTAAGCCCAGTTATGATTGCTCAGACTGGTTTGCCATTATTATCACACATCATTGCTTTGTTTACTTTTAAATTTTCAATCTTATGCATTGTTTCAGCAGGACTCTATAAGCACAGGTTATATTGAATTGAAACTCACTTTGTCATTCTTTGAATATTTCACATTAATATTCTTGGTCTTCCCCTTTCAAATTTGACAGGTTTTATTTTTCAGTCTCCTAGTGTAGCTCTCTTCTCAGTATTTAGTCTGGACTGAGAACTTGTCCATCATCCTGTGCTTCACTGGACTCCAGGCTCTTTTTATTCAACAAAAACAAACATCTTCTTCCTTTCTAAGATTGACATTGAGTGTAACTAGGCCTGAGAATCTCCCCTCTTCACCTTTGTATCTGTCATTCCTTTCTATGCAGCTTATTTTTAAGATCTTAAGCTTCTTGCACAGGATGGTTTATTAAAACCAACCACAGAACTGAAACAACTGCATAGAATAATAGAAGTTACTGCAAGATCCAAACCCTACATGAGCTAGCCCAACAAAAACATTGGTTATACTGGGTGTGGTGGTGCATGCCTGTAATCCCAGCATTCCAGAGCCTGAGGCAAAAGGACCAGGAGATCCAGGCCAGCCTGGACTACATAGTAAGTTCAAGGCCAGCCTTAACTAAGAGTGAGACCTTGTCTCAAAGCAAAACAAGTCAGGTTTTTTGTTTCATTTTGGTTTTTGGGGTTTTTTTGCGGGGGGAGGTACTTACAATTAAACCCAGGGCCTTCATACTGAGCAATATCCCCACTCGTTTTTATTTTGTATTTTTAAACAGGGTCTAGATAAATTGCCTAAGGTGAGTTTGACCTTGCAATCCTTCTGCTTCAGCCTCCAAATTAGCTGGGATGACAGATGTGTACAAAACATCAGTTTCTGAATGAAATTAAACTCCCCCAAATTTTACTTGGAGTCTCAATTTGGGAATCTTAGGGCCCAATAAATAGAAACCCTCTTCCTTTGTAAGTACAGAACTTATTTGATGATAAAGAAAGCCAGATAATTAGAGATCAAAATATCGGCCTGGTTGGCAGTAATGTTGCTAGAACATAGCTTCAGTAATGTAGTGTGCATGTGGGGCGATGCTTCTTAATACAAATGGCAGGACGGGCTGAGCTTCCCAACACAGAATACCAAAATTAAATACACTTACCTGACACAGGAAGAGCTGCTTTTATAGCCTTCTAAGATTCACTTCATCTTAAAAATAAAATTGTAATATTATGATTTTGAAAATCTATTACTGTAGAAGCAACAACTATTTATAAATTTGCATCCTTAACATCCTTGCCTGAAGAAAAGTTTTTGAAGTTATCGGTGTTATTTGCATTGTTATTAAGATCTTATTAGATTTCTTACTACCTTCTCTTTTGGGATATATTTTGCTGCCAGGTTTTCATATCACTATCTTTAGAAATGTGATGATAGCAAAGTAGGAGAAGTGAAAAATTTCCTAGATTGTTAGAGATCTGAAAATACATTTGGCACATAAAATTAATTGATAATAGTCAAAGGTGTAGAACTACTCTACTGGTGTAAAATAATCCCCCTCAGAACTTTGAGGTTACTACTTTTCTTACTCCCAATTAAGTCTAATGTAAATTTATGGTCAGTTTTTTGTATATAACATGTTGAATTTCTTTTTCCTTTGTCTCTCTTTGGAATTTTTCAGAATTCTTAGGCTTATCATTGAGATTTTGAAATGTCATAAATATTTGCCTATTTAAATTATTTTATGATCCATTTTTTATATTATAGTTTCAATATGAAGAGTTGTTAGATTGGAATGTTAAACACGTATTGCCCTCAGGATTTACATTTCAAGCTGCATCTTTGATTCCAAAATGCTTATGTGTATGATCAAAATATACACTTAAAGTCTAAATTTAAAATTATTACAGTAAAAAATACATTTACATTAAGCATGCTCCAATACTTCACCTCACTTCAGATATACTTTTGCAATCCTTCTTGCCATTCTCTGAGATTATTACGGGTGAGAGATGTAATTAAAAAAATAGTGAATGTTGCTGCTGAGTACCATACAACAGAAAGGTAGGCCAAAAAAAATGTTACAGTGTGTCTTAATATACCCTATTCACTGGATCTAGCATCTTGCAACTTCTGGTTCTTCTCTAAAGTGAAAGTGACCATGAAAGATAAACATTTTGAATTAATTCAGGATTTGAAGTAGCCACCACAGTGCCATTGAAGACACTCTCAAAAGAGGACATTCAGAACTGCTTCAGAAAGTAGCAAGAATGATGGGGTAAGTGTGTTTGAAGTGAGGGAGAGTATTTTGAGGGAGTTGAAAGGCAGTGTATCTTTTATTGTAATATGTTTTTAAAAATTTAAATATTCACCACATTTTTTACCACATCTCATATATTCATGGAAACTGATGAGGTTAAAGAAGAAGCTGTGTTTCCATAGTCATACACCTGTCTAACTCTCTAGAAAATCTTAACTAGAAAACGAACATACTAAAACTGACAGAATATGCAGTATTACTTATATCCAGAAACATGAATTCTAAAATCCTTAGCTTAATTTTTAACATGTTAATGTCCTTCTCCTTCTTTTGAAACAATGACTACGTTGTTTTAGTAAAACATATATGCATGCTGAAATCTTTTCTTAATAATTAAACTGAAAAATACACCAAATTTAAAATGCTAAGGAATTTATCATTTTCAATTTTTAGATACAATATTGGTAATATATTATTATATGCTGGAATTTTCTACATTGTCCTTCATGGGTAACACTGCTAAATGAACATGAGTTTCATATTTGAATCTATTTTTCAACATCATTAAAATGAAATTAACATCCCAGCTCAGCCATCATCAGCTCCCTCTCCAGAGAAGCAAATTTGTGCTCTGAACGTGGCAGTCATAGCTAATTGCTACCAATGAATCTTTATGTTAGAACTTCAAAGAAATAAAAGTGAAGCTCTATAGATTTAATTTATTCTAATCACAATCCTAAGGGTCTCCTTCAGCGCATAATCTTTAATGTGTTATAAGAGTCTGCAATTTTAATCTTTGGCATTTGGGAGGCTCAGAGTGTGCATATCTCTAAGTAAAATAAATGTCACCATAAATATTCATACTTAAAGGTATCACAAACCCTCCACAACATTCTTTCATTTAATAAATATTATTAAATGGCTATATGTTAAATTAAATGTATAAAATAAATTGCAGCCCAGAAGATTTTTTTGTAAAACATGTGTTAAAATGTTCTGAACACATTTTATCATCTAAGTAATGTTGTGTACATGGAAGGTAAACATCTTTGGTTACCTCCCAAAATTTGTAGCCATGCTACAGAAATGGGCTCCATTTAGATAAAGTCAAAACACAGACTTCTTGGAATAGTATTGGAGCATCTCTCAAATTCCTGAAACAGTAGAACCAGGATATGTCCAAAATCTTAACAGTAAGAAATTGTGAACTACCTCTGCAGAGTCTTCTTACTTCATTCTCCATTACCTCATTCCAAAATTGAAGCCCTTGGGTGAAATCATGTGATATGCCTAGCATGTAGCATATATTTGCACTTGAATCAACTTTTTACAGTCAACGATTCTTTTAGACACAGCTACTGGGAGAATAGTCCTGGGCAACTAACATAAAGGATCTAATAAGTGAAATAGTTTAGAACCTAAACCCAATGTTCTCAATATTTCCCCGAGAAAATGTGTCCCCGTTTTCTACTTAGAACTCCAGCAGTGTTTCTTTTGTGCAGCAGTGAGATAGAGCTGTAATTGTTTTGCCATCTGATCCCATGTAGCCCTGCTGAGCTTCAACCAAGAACATCATCAGAATTCCCTGAACCGAAATAATAATAAGATACAAAGTGTAGAAGCCAAAATAGATCTAAAATTTGTTAGGAAAAACAAAGCCAGGGAAAATCAAAGTGCTTTCTTTGGTCTATACTTAGACATACTTGATCTATTTGGAGGAAAGAAAAGAACATCAAAGGGATAGGGCTATTCTGAGTCAAACATGGAATATTAACACATCATGGAGTAAGTAGAATACAAACTCTATATTTTCTCTATGCCTTCTCCACAAAAGAAATATGTTTCACCTAGGAAGAGTAAAATTATTATTATTATTGTTATTATTATTATTATTATTTGGTACCGGGGATTGAACTCAGGACCTCACGCTTGCGAGGCAGGAAGCACCACCACTGAGCTAAATCCCCAGCCTCAAAACTGATAACTTTTTAACCATTCACCCAGTCTGTTTTACCCCAAGAACTGTGTTACAAACTACTGATTTTTCATTTATAGAGGTACCGTTAAAAAAAACTTACAGAGACATACAAAGAAAAAATGATTGCATGGAAGTATTTCAGGCTTCCTAATCATTTCTTTAGGTAATTGGGTTTTGAAGAGGAAAAAAAGTTACAGCCTAAAAGCCATCTATTGTTCTTATTTAAAGGATTTTCCCTAAATTAAAGACAAATGATCTTTTTAACCAAAGGGGCTGAATAAATTAAGATGACTGAGTGAAACAGTCAATGAATAATTGGTAATTTCTCAAATGATATAAATAACAACATCCAATTTTGTCAAAGTATGAAACTAGCAGGATATCCAAATTTTCAGAAAATTAATTTTTAAAGAAAATCTTTGCAAATACATCCAAATTTAATGAGATTATGTTTATTGGGGACATATATATATATTCCTGTTACCAACTTTAGGACTATATGTATTGATTACTTTTGGATAGGAAATACATATGTACATATAAATTCTACATATATAATTTAACTGAAGCTCCTTAGAAAAAAATTTCTGCCAAAAAGTCAAATGAACACTGTTTGGAAAAACTTTTAATTATTTCAGTGTCCACAAAAGCAATAACAGTCAAAATTCTATGCACTGATCAGATCATAGATGGGATTGTGTTAATTTCTGGCAAATAAATAGATATATTAAAACCAGCATCTCTTCAGAAGACTATGACAAGAAGGACCTTTGAATTTGTTTTTTAATAACATCGTGGCATATTGTAAGTATTCAAAACTCATTTTATTAATATATGAATGTATAGATAGAGGCTGGGTGTGGGGAGAGCTGTGGTCTGACAAGGGAAGCAAAATGAAAGAAAGAAATAGGCTGGGAGGGGCTGTGATTTTCATCCCTGTTGCCAAACCTGAAACTCCGGTGCTTCTTTGCCAATGTTTTTCCTTGTTCCTATGCTTCTGTTCGCTCCTTATGCCAGCCAATTACAATTCTTTAAAAATCTCTATGACTTGTTTTCCTCTTTCCAGCTCTGGCTATCCTACTATAACCATCTCCCTACTTTCAGCTTGCCTTTTTGTAATCCATTCTTCATGCTTTGGCTAAAGAGATTAATATAACTCATATTTCTGAACCTGCTTAAAATCCCTCAGTCATTCCTGAGCTACCCTAGGATAAATCTCAAATCCCTTTATAGACCCTGTGAATCCCTACATTACCTGATTCCTGTTTATCTCAATAACTTCATCTCTCTGCTTCCCATCTTGCACTTCATGGTCTTACTATACTTAATATCTATTTCTTGGTCATGATTATTGCTCTCTTCATATGTGCATTTATTCTACTCAATTTTCATCCTTGTCTTTTGCATAGTAATTATAATAATACCTGCTGTGTTTGTAATAATTGTATCACATGGAGCAATTACATAATTGAAAGACACTATTCTATGCAATTGACATGCATTTTCTCCTAAGGCCTTTGAGGTACCAGCTGCTATTTTTTTCTTTCAAACATGAAAAAGCATAGGCACTGTGGCACTGTGGTATACAAAAGTGTAGCTCTCAGCCCAGTGGTCCTCTGGATTATTTAGTAACTGAAGAAGGGCCGTGATTTAAAGAACGTGTAGACCAACCTCAACCTGGATTTTGAACAAACTGTATTATTTTTAATGGCATATAGAGGGAGTGAATAAATAATCCTTCTTTTTCTTTGTGTTCTGAAAAGAATAGTGTTTTTTTTCTCAGAGAAAATAGGTTTTTTACCTGTGACCCCCCTCATATTTCAAAATGAGGAATGACTATATTCAAAATACACATCTTTCTTAAGAGTGGATTGGGATAGGAGAATAACTTCAAAACATGGGATGTAGCTGTGCTGCAAAATTACCTTTTTCTAACATAATTAGCCAATGTAGTACCTTGATGTTTTATGTAATAATAGTAATATTCACTAGAAAACAGGCATATAGAAAATTTAAGGGTATGCTAGAATCAATCTAAAATACTCATTTCAGTAAAATTTTTGAGACAGTGTCTAATAACAAGGATAAGTAGGTACCTTCACTAAAAGAAGAAAAAACTAATTAAGGTATATTTAAATATAATGTGATTTAATCTAGATGAATTCTCATATTTTCCCACAATATAGGATCTTACACTTTCCCTGTATAATATTTTTCATAAGGTCTTTGAAGATGTATGCTCTTCTCATTGTCATTAAAATTAACTATTCATAAAGCAAACTTTTTGTTCTTGTCCCCACACTTTTAAGAACGGAAATTATGTTTACCCTCCTGCATTGAAGTTGTAAAAAAAATAGTTCTATAAAAAGATTTTACATTTAATAATGTACTTTTGGATATATATATAGATATATCACAAACATACACAGACATACAATTAAATATTTAATTTTACAATAAGTTTTAATTTGGGGATTGATGTTAATTTTAAGTAATAAAAAACTTCTCATAAAGAACTTTCAAATACTTTAGTTACTTGAGGCCATTATTAATTTAAGAAAGTTATTTAGTGGAGCATAATGATGCATAATACCCAAGAGAGCTGAACCATTTTCTTTGATTTATAAGGATTACTAGATCCCTATAATGTATGTAGCTATTTGTTTTTATGTATCTTATCATTGCTCTTATATCCAAAGAAAAGTATTCCTGCTTTTCTCATGCTCAGATGATCATCTATACAAATAGCTCACCTAGTCACAACCTAACCTTTCAATTTGATGACTTTATCACTTCCAATGTCATTTTCAGCAGCAAATCACACATTCCCCTGGTCATAGTCTGAATCTTATCATCAACGCTAAGTGTGCTTCTGAACTTACTAATTCAAGCATGCTATTTCTTCCTCACTACAATCTTCTCTCTTTTCAATTTGCCATATTGCAATCTTCTTTTTTAAACTCCATATTTTCCAAGTGAATTATATCCTTCATATCCTTCTCTTGTAAGCTTAAATTTCATTCTATAGTTTCAATATTACTAAAAACTTCTTAGATTTCTCTATTCCGCTTTCATTTGGTCACATCTACATTTATGTCCACAGCCAACAGTGAATTTCCTTTCTCCTCATACACATTTAGTAAGACTGTGCTTTTGCAAAAATTTACAGCAGGAAAATTTGGACTAGTTTTATTTGATTTTCCATACTTCCCAGTGACACTAGTAGTTTTTTTCCACAGGTGTTCATTTTACTGTCTGCAAATCTTGTTACTGTCCACTGTCTCAAATGTACATCTTCTATTGATGAGCTTAGGAGAGAGACAGAAAAGGAGAGAAAGGAAAGAGGGAGAGGGAGAAAGGCCATCAAAAACTAAGAAATTCTCTTCTTTCTCAAAATTATCTCTTTGTATTTTCCAGATCATTTTATGCTGACTTCTTCTGTGTTCTTTATAAATTCAAAACCTCCTCTCATCCATGTGTTTTCCCAGATAAAACATTGCAGCATTCTTAATTTTAATCTATTAAAAGAAAACCTTTCTTCATTCCCAATTTCTATTCCAGTTATCACTCATTCATGTCTCAATGTTAACATTTTTTAAAAAAATATTTCTGAGTCACCAACTTGAACCCTAAGAAGTAAAAGACAGTTATATTCCACAACCTCATTTAGTAAAATTTTTTTCTTATCTGAAGTCGGAAGTCTAAAGTATACTGCTTTATAAGCAAGAGAAGATTCATTCATTTGGTAGATATAGCAGATTAAAATGAGACAATTTAAAAGTTTAAGACCACCATTATGGGAAATAAGACATATATCAATGTGTAATTTCTTCTTGTTCTGTTAAGATGTATACTAATGTTCCCAAAGAAAACATGTCAATAATTTGTCTGATTCATTAGATGATAACATGACCTGTTTTTGTCTGCGTCAATTAAATCATATTTGCCTGTTATTTACACTTGTCTTGAACTGAAGAACATTTATTCTTGAGAAAAATCCCTCTTACTGTTAAAATCTTGACATTTGAATGGAGAAAGAAAAAGAATGAGGGTATATCTTAAGGTAAATAAATGTTTGTGGGAAATAATACATTAATTTTTAAGAAGAAAAATTCACCCTTTAGGAGAAAATTATCTGCAAATACATGTATTACCTCCTATATGATCTTTATATTAAAGATCTATCTCTAAAATCTATGACTATGGAAGTTTGTCTTTGCAGAACACAATTTTTTGGAAGTTAAGTGTTGGAATGTTTAATTTTTTTTTTTTTTTGGTACCGGAAATTGAACTCGGGACCTTGCACTTGCCAGGCAGGTGCGGTGCCACTGAGCTAAATCCCTGGCTCTAAAATGCTTAATATTTTAAAGTGAGGCTGCCAGGTATGTTGGCACAGGCTTGTAGTCCCAGCACGCAGGAAACTGAGGACTGAGGATTCCCAGGAATTTGAGGCCAGCCTGGGCTACATAGTGAGTTCAAGGCCAGCCTGAACTACATAGCAAGCACCTGTCTCAAGTAAACACACAAATCAAAAAAGGGAGGTAATTGCTCAGAATTGCTCTAAAACTAATTGGTTACAGAAGAGAAGAAAGTTCATATGAACTATGAGAAATCTCACAACTTATACAAATTGATAAAATCAAAATATTAGGCCTTGGAGCAATACATTTAAATTTAGGTTTCCTGTTTATTTTCATAATTTCTCTTACACTTTATATTTCAAGGTACTTCCATGATGTAAGTTTCCTATTTTAAAATACTACATGAAAATTTGAAGAATAATGATATTTTTACCTTGTGAAAATTTCATCAACAAATGGGAAAATAATTTCCTATAAACTAGCTGACCAGTTCAGGGAGATTATTCTGCTCATGGTAACAACTGTTCCTAAACACATTTAGCATTTTGACTGGGAAGTTCTTAAGTTGCCTTTTGTTTTGTTTTGTTTTGTTTTCAAAATTCATCATAGATTTCACAAGTATGTTGACAAATATGAAAACATTTTAAGCACCTAAGAAATATCTCTTTCTGGTCTTAATTTTATTTCTCTTCCATGTATCATGTGAAAAATATGACAAACTTCTTAGGGCATTGTAATGACAATTTTTATGAGTGTTTATGATTTTGTTTTTATGAAAATTTAAAGAGCTTGCCACAGGTGTTGTGGAACTAAGGCCAAAAATTATGCATTTTTCCAAGTGCACATTTAATAAAACATACATGGTTTCTCTGAATGAATGCCTTCAGAGGAGGCAGGTGCAGGGTGTTCCATTACACATCTAACTTTTCTTTATAACAGTTGTACAATACAAAAAGAAATGCTCTAACTTACCACATTTTTGAGATAGAAATTTATGATTCAAATTTTATTATATTGAATATATTTTATGTGTAGTTGCAGTAACAGTTTTACTTTTCTATGAATTAGTCAATTCTGTTTCTATAGAAAATTTAAAGCAATATTTCCATGGCTTTTTGTTCAATTATTTGACTTCCATATTTTCTGAATGCCTCTACTTCATCCAGGGAGTAAGATGGTACTTCAAAAGCTGTATTTGTCAATGTTGCTTTTGTCATAATTTCTTGTAAGACTGTGAATCCATCCAGTTCATTTCTTCTCTTAAAGCAATATTTATAAACACCCATTGAAACAAATGAGTGTTTCTACTGACAGCAGCACAGTTAGGAGGAACTTACAATATTTATTTTTTCAGTTCAAGAGGAAGAAGTAATGAGATAAAGAAAAAAATAAAGTGATCAAATGATTTTTCATTTTCTCAAATTCTTATCACTGGTACATGTATATTTAAAGAAATTGCAATGCTTATTACATATTAAACATTTAAAGTCTGGATCTGAATGGACTTTACAAATTTATTCTTGCTCCAGACCATGATGAAATTGAAGCTGCTAGCACATTCGACCAAACCTTGTAGGAAAATTAAAATCAAACTAGTGCTTTCTCTACTTCAATTTACTATCTTTCTAGCAGTCTGCTGAACTTTTCGGTTGAATTTTAGAGTAAGCTTATAAGGCTATCTGAATATCCAAGTGTCATTCAGTAAATTATTGTTTCTCTTTACAAGCTAACACAGATGTGGCCTGAAGTAAAGAATGCTGTTTACTGAGGTGCCTAGATTTCCTCTCAAGATGTACTAGAGGCTGGGAAAATGTGGTCATGCATGTTTCAGAGTGACTCATACTCAAGGCAGACTTACTGATCAATTATTAAAATTGCCTCGGCCTAAGCTTTCAGACACTGTGAGAATGTGTCATGATCCAGCAAAAAATCAAACCAAAAATAAGAGGCACTATGTTGTTCTCATATTTGAGCTTTCTCACATCTGAAATGATGCTCTTGTTTTATTCCACGGCTTTTGTTGGATTGAAATGTATCCATTAACATTTGTGTGCTTTTCTTTCCCATCCATCCTCCTCCATCCCATGAAAAGCACATCTGGGTAAGTTGGCTCACAATGGCTGCTGAACATGTTTATTTTCAGCACCATCCTCTTTTTTGTTTATCTTTGGTATTTCTTGTTTCAGTTGTAACACGAGCTGCACTGCCTCTGACCTAAATGAAAATAGTGAAGTCTATTCATTTCCACATGGTAAAAGGAATCATTGGTTCAGAGAAAAGTTCATATTCAAATGAATTATATTGGCTTTTCAGGCACTTCTCTTTCTTTGGTTCTGTGAGACACCTATCAAAAGACGTTGTGGACTTCCATTTCCTCTAATTCTTCAGTCATTATTTAGAATGAATATTGTAGTAGCTAAGACTCAGGTAGGAATTTCAGGCCTGAGTACTACTGATTGTGCTATATGTCTCAGCCTGTTTGTGCTTTCTCTAGGACTTGTAATTCTCACCTATATAATATTCAAGACACAAGCCTATTTGCTAACTAGGATGGTACTTAATGGGAAAAGGTCAAATGTTGAGTCTTTCCATGAAAAGGTTGACATCTAGTGAGTACAAAGGAAGGCTTGATTTTGGCTGAATGTATATTCTTTCCACTATTTCTCATTTTCCTGCTAAATTTTATAGAATAAAAAATTTATGTTACTCAGATAACAGTTTCTAATTTAAAATTGTGTTCTTGGAGACAAAATTGTATTATCTAGTACTAAAACAAACTGGATTAGTAAAACATGATGTATGTACTATTTATAAAATGCTTACAATGGTATATCAACTTTTGCATCGATAACATAGGAAGCTCACTAATACAATTTACTTTGGGGGTATTGTTTTTAAACTTAAAGCAACTCTTTTTCATAAATACAGTGGCTCCAAACATGCAATTATCTTGGAATCTGTAGAACGTATTACTAGTTGGCTATGTGGATATTTTCTATATTAATACAAGGTCATGTACTGTAGTGTTACTTTTTAAAGAGTATTTTTGAATTATCACTCTTCCTGTTAATTCCAAGTTGCTATCACTGAGATATTTAGCCACAGTATTTATTTCAGTTAAGATAATTTTTGATATTAAGGAAAGCATTAGCAAGTTATTTTTAAAACCACAAGTCTAGCTGTAGTTGGAATTCTAGCCAACCATGTTTGCCAAATGAATGCTATAAGGTCTTACTTTTAAAAAATAATGTATATTCATGATATTGGAATTTAAAACATTGTTTTCTAATCATCTCATAAAACATTTGGTCTGCTATTTTTGATGTGCTATAAGGAAGATAAATCCAAGAAATAGAACTTTATTCCCCCACTCATAATTGAAAGAAATATTGAAAAGCAAAAAAGAATTCTTCATCGTGATTAGTGAACTGTAAGAAGCTAACGTAATTGCTTTCATTATGAATTGAATTTCTTCTTGTCTTGCACAGACTCTTAGAACTTAATACTTTAAACCCCAAATTGTTTCCTGGAACAACCACTACAAGAGTGGTTAGGAGGATGTAGTGTCACAGGGACCGGTTACAAACATAGTGAAGATAACATGAAAAGATTTGAGGAGCAAAGATCATTGAATTAGTAAGAGAACACAGAGTTGAAGTCTACCTTTCCCACTTCTTTGCTAGATACTACCATACGACTGACTGTTTTCTGTACTAATATTATCAACTTTCTGCTTACCACAAGAAGAGTGAATACAGCAAACTTCTAAGCAAAGTAAAAGAGCTCAAAATTAAAAGAGACACTAAAGCAATCTATTTCAAGTGGTAGCCACATAACTTGAAAATTACCCATGTTTCCCAGTAAGTCCTCACTTACTGTCCAGCAGGGAGTGGGGAGTACAGACCAAAATAAAATTGTTTAGTAGAAAGTAATTCAAATCCCTCTAGTTTGCAATAGCAGCATTTTCTGTTACATTGCATAATCATATTTGTGTGTATGTGTTTACACCTTTTTAATGTTTGGAAAATGATTAAATTCAAAATAAATTGAGGAAAGAAATTATGTAAATCCCAATGCAAATTAAAAAATAAATTAAATTTTCTTTCCTTAGATTATGCTCTATATTTTAGAGCAGCTTGGAGGAAAAAAAAATTATAAATATGAATGAATCTAAGGTTTAATGTAATCAATTTATTTCAAATCTAAATAGCCCACTATATGTTAGTGAGATCTATATAAAACAATACTTATCTGTGTCGTGGATTTCTATACAGTATATTTTTACTGAATGTGAAAATAGGCAGTAATAGGACACATGCCCACTTGCACACATATAAAATTATAGCATAATTTGCTTTCAGAATCAAGTCATCCTTGTTAATGTTGAATTTGAAACTCTTAATTTTATGGAGTTAAGTATGTATGCTTAGGTAATCAGTGTTCTCAAGAAGCTGATTGGCATTTATGACATGTTTCTATTTCGTATATTTATGTTAATTAAGTTGTGCATTTTTAGCTTATGGATGTTAAAAAAATTAGATGGTAACATACTTTGTTTAGATTTGCTGGCCACAATTTCAACTATTTTCTCAAATTTGTATTGATTTTCACAGAATTGATCAACAACTACAGATTCTTGAATTATAGTTATAATAAGCTTATTCTTTCATTGAAGTTTGAGGTAATCATATTTTATTTAAACTCTTGAATGGTGAATTTTAATGAAATAAGAAATATTTTCAATTAATTTTATATACACATCCTTCTGGTATTGTACAAGGAAGATTTATTCTCTGATAAAATGTCAAGATATAGATTAAAATTGTCAAATCATTTAACACATATTTTATTCTTATTTCTCCTGGTTTTATCAAAAACTAAATATTTTCATGTGCCACAGCAAATCAGTAAGTTCTAAGGATAAATTTTTCAATAAAAAATGACGGTATATTTTGGTTATAGAAAATCCATTTGACTAAAACAAACAACAATTTCAACTTTTTAAATTTCAGTTACATAACCTGGGCCAGTCTTCCTATTACAGGAGAATTAAAAGAAAAGTTACAGTTCCTTTGCTCTCTTATAGGGAGTTGAGGATTGAAATATTTGACAGTGAGGTGGAAAAGACTTTATGGTTTAAATAGTCCCATAAATTTGTTTCTAACCAATGATCTCTATGAGTGATGCTGGTGATATATGTCCAAGTTTAAGGGAGAAAAAATACAGACTAAAATAATCACAAAATATTTCATATAAAAAGGAATCTGGAACTTAAGTGAACAGTGATATTTTAAAAGGTGAAAAAGAAAGGAAACAACTAACAATCCATGGAAAGAATCCTCACAAAGTGGAATTAGTAATACACAAACTATTTTTGAAAGTAGTTTTCAATTTTGGTTAGAAGTAAGAGATGATTAGAAAGATTAACCAAGACTAAACCAAGAAAGTCTTTCTAATAGAGGTTGGGAATTATACTTAAGTATTTGAGGAATTATTGAAGTATCACTAAAAGGACAACACTGTGACTATAAATAACACAAGCTCATATTTATTGACTGTTTCCTTTGTGATATTCACTGTAGTCATCACAGTGCACGTAATTTTTCATGAAACCTTCCACATTCTGAAGAAGGTTTTGTTGTTTTTTTCATTTTATACAAGAAGAAACTGAGGCACAGTGACATAAAGTGACTCATCTACAGATGAAAAAGTAAAGAGGAGCACAGGAATGAAGACTGAACCATTACTTTAGGTGCCACTCTCTTACCCAACTGGGTATAAAATCTATGTCCTAGGCAAACAGTTTTCCTGGTATAAGAAGTATAAGAAGTATAAGTATAAGAAGCTTGGTGAGAGAGACCAATTAATGACTAAGAAAAAATGTGGTGGCAGTGAAAATAGAAGATGCAGTAGAAATTATGAAGCAGAAATTGACAGGCATTGAATGGAAGGAGACTGAAATGGCCTTCTTGAGTGACAGAGGAATGGCACTGTGTGGTATTTAGAGAGTCATAACACAAATTGGAAATCCAAAAATAGCATCCTACACTAAGTGGTCTGAGAATAAAGTCTCTTTTCACTGAAAGTACAGAACTACCCACATTGGAAGGAATATTGGCAAGGTACCATTACTCTCACCATGGTCTGTGGGTAATTAATGACTTTCTCAGAGTGGTAAAAACACTAACAAACTCAAGTTTTACATTGGCAAACTGGTAGCTACATCTAAAAAGGATTGTCCAGTAAATAATTTAGCACACTCTTAAAATTATGGTAATGTTGATTCTTTCATTCATGGGGTAACCAATGCAAAGAATTAAGAAATCAGACAAATTATTTTCTACAAAAAAGGATGCTTATACCAAAAGAAAATCAGGTAAATACAGAAAAAACAATGTTTAACCAACTCTCTTCACTGCAAATTCCCCAAATGTCTAGAGAGAAAGAACACTTTAAATGAAAATGAATTTTACCATTTAAATATTTTGTTTGCTTGATTCATTGGTACCTTGTAGTTGATTTTACCTTTTATTTATTAAAAACTTTTAGATGAAGTAAGTAAATCACTATGTACTTAGCACAATGGAAAGCATAAAGGGCCCAACGCACGGCTCATCACTTCAGAAGAATATGGTATAGAGAAGACAAGCCTTGTATGCATATAATAATCTACCTAATGATGTCTATACATAATAAGAGTCAGTAGGGAAAGTGTGGATAGGAAAGGTCATTCCAAATAGATGAAGGCATTAGAACAAAAGTGCAAGTATCCAATTTGGCTAGCAAGAAGTGTTCCAATAGGTAAAGCTAGAAATGTAATTTAGGGGAAGATTGAGAATGTTCAAAAAGTCATTTTGTTGGATCCAATAAAGAGCTAGTGTATAAATTTAAGCTAGTGGTTACTTGATAGTTTTATTTAAGAAGATTAATTTCATAGTGGCATATAAGTTTCTTTTGGAAAATAAACGAAGAAGGGCAATTACTATCTAAAGAATAACTATTGGCTTCTAGATGCTTTTATAAGAATTATTCCATTCTTATAACATTGATATCAATTTATATTTATCTTCAAATATGAGGAAATTTAGCCTTATGGAGATTAAATAACTATAGGACATATATCTGATAAGAAGAAAATTTGGGATTCATTCAGTTAAAATTTATTAAACACAGGCTATGTTCCCCGAGTCCTATCTCAACCATTCCTCAAGTCTGTTTTACCTTAAGCAGCCAGAATGACCTTCCTAATATACAGACCATACTGTGTTCCTATGTTTAAATCTTCAGATGGTTTTCATTTCACTTAGAATAAACGTTTCACCAGAGCCTCTAGACCCAAAATAATCATTCTCTGTAGTTGTCTGTTTCTCCAATTCATCTTAGTCACCCCTGATACTCCCATCCTTCCGGTTACCCCAGCCATTCTGACCTTCTGTCTGTTGCTCAAACACCCAATTTTGCTTGTATCACTAGAAATATATACTTCTGTCTTCTCCTTGAAGTATTTTTCTTACTCTTCTTACTGCCACAAACAACAAAATGTCACCAACACACAAATGTCACCTCAAATATTGTCTCTTCAAGGAGAATTTTGCAGGACGCTATTAGTCAAGGTGCCTGCACTACCCCTAGTCACCTACTACCTTATTGCTTTCCTATGCTTTGCTTTCTGCAGATCACATGCCCATGTCTCACATTCTTTTGTTTAATAATTTGTATGTGTTTGTACAAATCTTTCTTCCTTAGTGCCATGATCTTTGAGATCAGAAGATTCAGTTGGCTTTATTCTGTGTGCTGAAAACAAAATGTGGCATAGAGTACCTCTATAAAAATAAAACAACTGATTAACTTGGCTGGTCACAGGCAACAAAGCTTCTTCTGCCTTCTAGACCATTGAGGTAGGGAGAATAACTTATAAACCACCAAATTCAATACAGTGTTAAAGATACAGTAGGAAGGGTTGCATAGTACTGTAAGAACTGTAAAAGAAAATAATATATATTCCCTCAGGGGCTGAGACATGAAAGTTTAGAAAGAAAAAAGATTGGGGTTGGAAGTTGAGCTCAATGGCAGAGCACTTTTCTAGCATGTGCATAGCTTTGGCTTAGATTTCCAGTGCCAAGAGAAAAAGAAGGGGGAGAGAGAGAGAGAGAGAGAGAGAGAGAGAGAGAGAGAGAGAGAGAGAGAGAGAGAAACAGAAAGAGAGAGACAGAGAGAGGAGAATGGGAAGGAAGGAAGGAAGGAGGGAGGGAGGGAGGGAGGGAGGGAAGGAAGGGAAGATTAAGGGAGGCTGACTTTAACAGACTTTGCTCAGTGTTTAGGAATGGTTGAAACAGCTTGTAATGTAAGAAAGGAGGCTAGAACTTCTTACTCTCCTCCAATTATGGTACTTAGGTCACAACCACAAAAGCTGGAGACAAAAAACAAAACAAAACAAAAATAAAATAGGCATCTCCATTTGGACTTAGTCATTTAAGCGAATTCTTACCTGCTCAATATGAATTGGGGGTTAGACCTCACAAGAATGACAAGTGCTCTAGGTTTATTAAATTGACATTTACTAGATAATCTTGATCCTTTAACTAGAAATCTTTGAGTCTAGTCATTTCTATGGTGCCCACTCTTTATTCCCAACCTCAGGGAAAGCATAACAAGCACAGGCTTCTCTCTGCATCTTCATGTATAGGCAATGCAAATCATTCACAGACCAGAGCGCTCACTCATGTTGGGTCTTCCTAACATGGCATTTTCCACTCACAGTAAGGCCTTTGGAGGCCTTTGGAGGATGTTAACATTCTTTATTGCAGATAAAAATGTGTTTCTTGAAAACATGTAATTATTCAGGAGATTTTTGTATTTGAAATGACATCCCTTGACAATTAGTCTATTTCTTTTTTGAGTTTTCACACCAGTAATGACAACTCTGTGCCTGCCACTTCCTCTCAAAGGAAGTGCTACTGATGTCTTTGAAAATATAGTCTAAACCTTAAAAATTAAGATTCATACCCATGACAACAGTGAGACATAAATGATCTTTTTTGGAAAAGAAGGTTGAATATTAGATTATCTTTTTAAAAAAGAAAAATCACTCTCTTCAGTCCTGAATAGAAATATCATTGTTTTCAAAATCAACTTTCTTCTGGAGAAAGTGATCATGCCTCATTTTGAAAGAACTATCTCTTCAACTTTAAAAAGTTGAATGCCAGCTAAAAGCGAATGTATCCCAGACCAAATACACCTTTCCACACATGGACTAGTCAAACAGATAGCACCAGTGTATCCAAAATTGTGTGTGGCAAATCAGTATTCTATTTAGTAATTCCTAAAGAGTTTAGGCACATTTTTATGCCAGTAAAACTCAAAATTTCTGATGAAAACAAGCATGAGCCATAAAATTAATGCTACCTACCATTAATAATCTGATCATCACATAATACGCCCAGTGATTTCTGACTGGTGATTTACAACATTGTCAAAAACTGCTTTACTTTTCTAAAATTCCTTCTCTCAAGGGTAACACACCCCAATCTCTTCTTTACAAAGTTGGTATTTTCCTTATGTTAAGACAATACAGATATGGACTTAGTCTCATGTAGCACTCAGTCCTGGTGTAAAACCCAGCCACCCTCTTCCAGTCTGGCTAGCTTTCCACTGTCTCATTTGTGTCACATAAAAGCCTTACTTGAGATTCAGCCCTAGATGTGGGGACCCAAACAGCAGAATCCACTGGACTTGGGTCCTTTCTCTGATTTCTTTGAATTCTATTACTAGGGATATTATTTTATGGGAGTTATGATTTAAACAAAGTTTTTTTGAGGTCAGATTATTCAATCATTTCCAAAGCAATCACTTGATTAAAACTCCTTTTTATAAAGAGAATGGAACTAAACACATTGGGTTACCTCTTAAACAGATCTCATCAGTGATCCTGAACCAGACCAGGGTTTTGAAATACCCTATAATCAGTGCTATTCTAAGTTAAAAATAACAAAGGGAGATCATATACAAGAAAAAGTTTTGTTACAGGAAATACAACTATAAAAATTTGACCATGATTGTAATAAAATAACAAAAAGTATTTGAACTCTGAAAAATTCATACTAATAAAAATAAAACATTATGGAAAACAATTTACTAAAACAAGAAGCATCAAAATATAAAGACTGGTTGGCACATCGGCCGACATTCACAACTATTTTCTGAGTACCTCTTCTGTGCCTGACTTTGTTCTCAAGTTCACGTTCATCTCTGAAGAGAAAATTTGAGAACATTGTTCATTCCTAAGCTTATATCCTGTTGGCAGAATACAGACTAAAAAATTAATAACATTTTATGTTTATATAAAGAAAAGCAAAGTAGAGGAATAAGAAGGGCCTGGTAGAGTTGCAGGAGATAGGGAAGGACACAGAGAGAAAGTAACATCTGAGTAAAGATTTCAAGTAGGTGAGGAGGTGAGCCATGTGGAGACTTTTCAAAGAGAATAAACAGCAAATGGGCCAAACCAAAAGAGACCTGCACTGCTTCCAGAGAATTACAAGGAAGTTAGTGTTTCTGCGTAAGGTGGAAATTGAGTCAGAGAAATGAGGGTAGAGTGGATCCTAATAGCTGCTTTGCCTTTTATTCTTAGTGAGACAGGGAGTGAGAGTTCTAGGCAGAGAATTTACATTATCAGACATACGTTTTAACAGGATCACTCTGATTTTTCTCGTACAATTTTTATTGGGACTCAAGTCAAAAGTTTCAAATTAAAATGTTCTAACATTTAAAATGGCTTTTGTATGACTCATAGAGTTCACTTGTGAATATTTTATGTGCTCCTTTGTTATCAGTGCATATGTATTTGGGTTTTTAGTACAAAAAATTGTAAATGTGTTTGTTTCTTTTCCTGCATAACTAAACATGTACCCTTCCCTTTTGATATAGCATTACAACCTAACAACATGCTCAGGTTCTATGAAGGACCATTCTGTATTTCCTGCACATACTTCATGTTTAATTATTTATCTGTACCTCCCCATTAATACTTCTCCCACTTCAGAGCCATCCCCAAGTATTTTCTATTTGCCCTTCAAAACCAAGTCAGTTGCTACAATACATCATTGTTTCCATTCTTATTAACCAATATAATAATAACTTAAATCCTCATAGAAAAAATGTGCATTCCTAATTTTAGGCAGTTATTTGTGTATTGTATAATTTGTGGCACTTTTGTGTATTTGTTTTGTTTGTTTCACAAGGAATCTCCTGGATATTTGGTTCTGTCTCTATTTTCCACACCAAACACAAGTCTCCTCTCACAACAGGTGCTCATTAAGCAACTAATGGCTGTTTATTTTGATCCTTCAATCCTTTTCTATAAATATATGTGTCATAGTGAGACTACATTATTCAGAACTGATGCAATGATGGGGTTTCCCTGGGAAGGCCAAGGGAATGGATGATGGTAGGGCAAGTTAGATGAAGAAACACCTTTACTTTTCACTTCAGATTCTGGCAACACTGTCTCTGTGCCATCTCTCAGGTCCTGAGGAGCTTATGCACAGAATTCACCAACGCTTTCTATTAAACTAAAATAGCAATTTATGTTTCTCCTCAGCAACTATAACTTCATTATTTTACAGCTTCTTGCTGTAATTCATGAATTTTTATTGGTAATATCTATTGCAAACATAGGAAATCCTTGTTTTGAAAAGCATTTTTAATTATAAATTTGGGGGTACAAATATAGTCTACTGTATTAACTAACTGATTGATAGTGGGAAATAATCAAATGCTTTATTTGAAGTTTCTATGTGATATTAATGATATATTCCTAACTATAAAAGATACAGATTCAAAAGTGAAATATTATCTTTTTATCATTTTGTGTGCAAGTATTGTACCCAGTGCTGGTTAAAAATATGTGTACCTAGAATTCCACGCTTTACATTGCTTTCTGGTGGTGTAAATAAGTTTGTGGTGGAGTTCTCTTCAAGTGAGATGAGGCTTTTGGCTGTCTATGAGGAGTCAAGTGATCAGGCTGGGTAGCAAAACAGTAGTGTCTGCTTGGGATTAGATGATTTCAGCACAGAGCATTTGCTTAAGGGGGTTCAAACTAGAGGCCACAGCTGCAGAATGCTTGTGTTTTATTGTATTTAGTTTTTGATTTAAGAAAGTGCATTCTCTCCTATGTCACAAGTCTTAATACACCTGGTTATCTTTTTCTTTGCCTTTTTAATGATTTATTGATAATTATTTTGTGGCCTATTATATATTCAGTTTTTTTTATAAATGATACATGATGATCATTGCTTAAATGTTGGGGCAGATGTCTTTATATAACCAAAAGATCCAGTTTATTAATTGGATTGTTCAAATCTTCAAAAACTATGAGATGTAGTTCTATAATCCAGAGAAAGAACTAACTCCTAAGACAGACTCCTGGGCCCAGAGACCATTACTAAAATCAAGCATGCCATGAATATTGCTAACATGACCAAATTTATCCCGTCTCTCTGAACAGTTTTTCTATCATTGAGATTGTAATAGAGAGAGAGAAGGGCATATAGAATATGTGAGATTTAGACCACAAAATGTATGCTTGAATATGAATATGTGAACCAAAGAGCTATTGGCTGATACTATAACTCAGCTTCTTAGCCCATAAGCACTTGATGTTTCAGTTTAGTGAGTAAATGTTGGGGAATTGTTTTATATATCAGTGTTTCATTTTTAATAAAATCAATAGGTGATTTGTATGTATTACTGAAAATAGAAGAGAATTTTGTTTTTCTGCATTATCTCATAACATTTTGAAAGGATTATTGGTTGTTTTAAAATATTGCCATTAATAATAACCACAGTCATCTATTCCATGCGACCTGAAGAATAATCTTTGCTCTATACCTCAGGCATGAACTTCTTGAAGAAGCTCGGAGGAAAGGATTGCCTTTTGCCCAGTGGGATGGACCCACTGTGGTGGCTTGGCTAGAGGTAAAAAAAATCAAACCAGATGTATCTCACATCAATCACTAATTTACTCATTTTTTAGTTTTTAGAGACAGGTAAAAACAATTTTTTGAAATCACAATTTCCCAGTATCCTAGAATTGCTCAAAAGAAAATATTTACTTTATCTAGGGATATGTAAGCATTCTGATTTTACATTGGCTGTGTGTGTGTGTGAGTGTGTATGTGTGTGTGTGATTGTGGCAAAAGCATGCAGTGGAAGAAAAAAATGTATCTAAATTCTTCCTCTGTGTGTCTAGAGTAGAAGAAGAAATAATTATTGAGCCACCTTTTTTAATTTCCTTTTTTAAAAATTTATATATTAATTGGTACAGTTTACGTATACAATACATTTACAGTTATCATTGGGTGTTTGTACCTGAACATGATGCTGTTTGAAGAAAACATCTGTTCTTTTCCACTAGTTTTCATTGGAAGGTTTCAGAGAAAAGCTACCTCAATACTTACTGTTTATGTTATCAAACAAGGCAACCTAATCATATACAGAGCTGTTTCTTTCCTTATCATTTAATTCCTGAACATAATTCTCAAAAGTCCAGGACCAACAAGGTTTAGACAACTAAGATGAAATAGACAATATATGCCTTTTTTATGTACAAACAATAAGCATATAGTTTAATTCATCCTAATTCATTTAAATGATTAATAAATTTAGTTTAGTACAAGTTATTGAAACAAGAGATCAGCTTTTCCTGCACTGTGCAGTGTTCTGAAAAAGTAAAGCAATATTTTAACAGGGTGAAGGGTGGTGGAAATGGACATTGACAGGGAAATAAATATTTGATCACAGGGGGCCGGTTCATGTTTCTTTTCAGTAGTGTCCACTATCTTTGCCTTTAGTTCTTTAATGTGGGCTGCTGGCAGCTGCTATAATATGCCAGTGTCAGGGGAAAAAGAATCTAAGCTTTTCTTCCAAGATAGAGTCAATAGCACACACTATTTTTGAAAGGTTTGGGGTTGAAAGTCACCTACTTTCATTATCTTATTGTATCTAGAGCTAACTAAGTAAACAATGAAGAAAAATTATAGGTCAGTTTGGTTTTAAAAATAGACTTACAAAGGAAGATCTAAAAACATGCTTTGGATTTTTTTCTTGGACTGACAGAGATCACTCTGTCTTTTATTTTATTTTTGCATATCTGTTAGGAAAAATGTTAGCATATTAACAATCAGAACTGCTTCTTCCAAACATGGCTTTAAAATTACTAAATTTAAAAAAATCAATTGCAAGGCAAAATGCTCAAGAAATCACACCTCAAGAATAGTGGGAGTTTTGTTCAGATTTCAGTTCTATAAACTGAGCTGCGGTTTGACAGAGAGTTAGCTATTTTAGCAAGTGATGAACAAATCCTTCAGTTAAAAAAATACAGATTTACCAACATTGAGGTGCTAGGAAATGATGGGTAGTCAAGTTGCTGCTAATTAAACCTATCCGGGGCACAAAGAAATTGCTCTTAATGTGATTCCTAATGTGACTCAAATTATAAAATGGAATAAACAAGATGAATGAGCCCAGTGATCCAATGAATGAGAGCTCTTAACTTTCAGCTCTGTTAGGACTCCTCAAGTGCACAATCTGTAAAGAATGCTGTGTAGGAGGAAAGCTGATGCTTCACACACCATTTATCCACACAAAAACTGTTAAGATCTCATCATGGATGACAGTGCTAACAATGCATAGGCAAGCATTTGGGTAATGCTAACCATTGTGGAAATCCAAATACTTTAGAAGATGGGTAGAAAAGCATTACAGTCCAGTAGAGGTATGTTTAGATGTTTAGTTATTTTGAACAGTTTGGGCTTATAAACTAAGAAATAAGTCCATCTTCTTTCCTCTCTAATGTACCTCTCAATGAAAGATCAACCTTCATATGCAGAAAAAGTCCATAAAGTATGCAGTCATTAAACTTGAATCTCCTCTCTCTTTTCTATGTTAGTTACAGGGCAAACTCAAGTCACTTATTAAAGATACCCTTATCAAAGCAATGTACAGCTGTTCCTTTTTTAAATACAGAGGGGAATTTGGAGATCTGTAACTATTATGTTTATTCCTAGTAAAATATGTGTTGGTTGTTAAAATTCAATATTAAAACCAGACTAACTCAGTTTTAAATATTGATTCTACTACTACTTGATGTTTTTGAGTACATTACTTAATGTTTCTATGCATCTACCTCCTCTAGGGAAAATAATGACAGTATTTATTTTATGGGATTACCAGCATAAAATGACTTCATATATGTAAGGTACATAGAATAATCCCTAGGACATAAAAGGGATTAAAATATCAGTTATTATTACTACCATTATTATCATCTCTGTCTGTATTTTTTTCTTATGCAACAGCTCTGGTTGGGAATGCCTGCCTGGTATGTGGCAGCTTGCAGAGCCAATGTGAAAAGTGGTGCCATCATGTCTGCTCTATCAGACACTGAGATCCAGAGAGAAATAGGCATCAGCAATCCTCTGCATCGCTTAAAACTCCGATTAGCCATCCAGGAGATGGTTTCCCTCACAAGCCCTTCAGCTCCTCCAACATCTCGAACTGTGAGTCCGTTTGTGCTCCTCATTTCCTCCATGCTGGGCAAATGCAGTGTATCTAAGTCCACAGAGCAAGATCTGACAGCACACATCTCAGTGTCAATATGAATTATTCTAAAGAGATTTAGCTCACTCTTCATCAACTTTGCCGCTACTTTGAATAGGTTTTCAATTGAGGGGTTGTTATTCATATCAGACTCCAAGTCTAAAATCAAGATAGACCTTTGAGCTAGCATTTAGTTTATATAATTTTTCCTCAAGCTAAAAGATCCAAAGCTGACTTTATTTCAAGATTTTCTTTCCTTCCCTTCTTTTTGATGTAATTAAGTTCTTCCGGGAGATAAGATATAAACATTAGTATGCTCTGACAATACCAGTACTTAACTCATTATTTTTTAAGCTACTTTCATAATTATTAAATGATACAAGGCTTGATCTTTTTAAAATGCCAAGTGAAATGCCTTCCTTCAAAAACTGTTCACTTCTAATTTATAACTCCTAGTCCTTTTATAATTTTGTCCCTAACCTAATATTAGAAACAAGAATATTGTGAAAAAGGCTTACATGGTGACAAATTCAAACACTAAGTAAACCTCCCTAATGAAATTTTATTCTTTTTTTAATCCCATTGCCAAACTAACCGTTGTCTTATACAACATAATAAAATATAGGATAATGTGATACATTTGGCAATATAAAAAGTGGTATTACTTTATTGCAGATTTTAGATACAAAACTCACTTGAGTATAACTTTTTTATATATGGTCTTAAACAATTTTAAAGAATTTGTTTGATTTCTATAGTATAAGCACTTGATTTCCTTCCCCAAATAGTAGATTCTAATGTCAGAAATACATGGTCAAATATTAAAAAATATTTTTCTTCTATAAGTCCATTGTAGGCTTTTCCTAAATAAAACATAGGAAAGTATATGTAATTTAATATCTCTTACCTATAAGATTTTTTAAATGAAAATATTCTTTATTACTGTATTATTCAAGTTAAAAGAGAATACAATTATCATGACAATTGAATGGGTTTTTAAAATAGATATTATAAACCAAACTCAGATCTGACAAGTTTCCTGACAAATTTCTAGTTAAGGCAACACCACAACTGGTTTATGTCAGCATCCTCCTCCCAAGATCAAACACAAGAAAAAAATTTAAAACTTTTGAATCTTGCCAAAACAAGAGTATGCAAATTCCCAATTTCCAGATAAAAAATTATGTTTTTGATTTGGTAGCATAGACCATTTTCTGATGGAACTGGATAAATTAAGCATTATTTCTCTAAAGATGTTTAAACTGAAGTGATTTAAATTACAGAATCTTAAAGGAAAGGGTTTAAGGAACAGGCAGAAATGGAAAAAGCATGTGAAAGTTTGTGATCTAGTTGTGGCCCATCTTGAAGGCTTTTCACCCTCAGATACTGATACCAACAATACAGAACTAAATGCCAATTATGAGCTTTTGCAATTCATCTTTCTACAGTTGTTCTACCTGGAATGTTCTTCCTACTTCATGGTCACATGACCTGTCCAATGTATCCATTGTTTATTGATCCCTTTACATAAAGCCTTTGAAAAGTTTTGGCTAATCCTCCAAAGTCTGAATTTCATTCCTTTCCTGAGGTAGCACTCTGTGTACTTATACAAACACTTTAAAAATACTCTTTTTTGTTATATTCCTTTTGGACCAGGGAAGAATAGGGTCAAGTTTCCATAAACCCTAGGTCTTAATTGATTGCCAAGCACAGTGGAGTTACTTTGTAAACTCCTTTTGGAATGATGACACAAGGCCCTCTTCCCACTGTTACAAAGAATATGAAATGCATGTGTCTCTGAGTTCAGAAAGAGAAATTATGGCAAGGAACATATATTGACCAGTGGGTTGAGTAAGATATACTTTAAGCTCTTCTATGAAAAGTAGAAGCAAAGTACTCTGGAGTTCCAAAGAAGGGGAAATCACTTCTAGTTGGGTAAAGCTTCAAAAAAGAATTATTGAAGGGACAAATATATTTTATATCTAGAATTAAGCTTTGTATTTGTTTTCAGAATTAATATTATATAATATTTTTAAAATAAAGAAAAATATAAACAGCCTAACAAATATTTTTAAGTGATAAAAATAATAATTATAAATATTATATAACTTTTTAAATTCATAGCAATTTTATAGAGACTTTTCCAGTCTTTATCATTGTATAAACATATATTATTTCAGTAATATAGTATTTTGTGTATATTCCTAATTACATTAAATATTGAAATACTATATATTTTTTATTTCTTTATATTTTTTGAAATGCCACAATTTATACAACTAAATCTCTACTATTAGACATCTTGCTTATTTTATATTTTCATTTTGGATAAAATAATGCTCAAGTACTTATATTATTGTATAAGCTGTAGTTATTTCCATACCAAAATTTATATACAAGACATTTATATTCTTAATATTTTTAAATTTTAATTATCAAATTGTATTCTAATACAATATTACCTCTTCGTATCAGCCAGTATTGGTTATGTCATTCTTAAGTTTATGTTTTCAAAATTATTAGTAAAGTTGAAATTTTAAACTATTTTTGCTGATCCATTACTTATATAAATTATCACTTTATAAAAATTTCAATTTCTCAATAGAATTGCAGGAATATTTGTTTTTTATTAATATATACTCTTCATTCAGAAGGATATATACCTTTCTCCATTTACTGATTCAAAATACATAAAATAAGTTGTATCTCTTGCTTTAAAATTGGTCTACTAAATGTTGCTGTTTCTTTTTATTCCATCTACCTAGAAACATTTACTCATTTCTAATATGTTTGAAATATGATTTGTTTTGCAAAACAAAAATTCCACTTAAAATTCTAGTCAAAAAGCTAATACATAAAGTGAAGACTGACACATCTTAGTGATAGCCTGTAAAATTATATATTAGAGCTGAGTGTGGTAGCATATGCCTGTAATTCCAGCACTCTGGCAAGCTGAGGTAAGAGGATTTTAAGTTTGAGTCCACCCTGGGGAATTTAGTGACTTAGTCAGACCCTATCTCAAAAACAAAACAAAATAAAACAAATAAACAAACAAAGAAGAATAGCTGGGGATGAAGCTCAATGTGAATGTTCTGAGTTCAGTCCTCAATATCATACACATACACACACACACACACACACACACACACATACATCCACTACGTTAGGATTTGCACTTAAAATAAATGTAATTTTTTAAAAAGAAATGTTATTCTATCTCTCAGAATACTGCTGTTGAGATAAGACAAGTATTTTTGTTATTGTTGTCTGTCCCTATGTTTAAATCTGAGTTTGAGCTTCTTAGCCAGATGCCCCTTGTTTATGCACAAGTCCTCAAAAGTGAAAGACAGGGTAATAAGGTGTGCTTTTTTGCTAACTTCTCAGTCTTAACTCACTAGAACTTCAGTCTGATTCTGCCTCCTTTCTTGTCTAGTGGAATGCACTGCAACTCAAGAGGAAAATCTAAGAGTCACATTTAATATTTCCTCAGGCCAGCCCTAAGCTTCTAGCTTTCTTATTTCTTGTTTCCATGCTACTGCTACAGTGGAAGATTTCTTACCTAATTGATAGGGATGACAGTATTAGTTCATTAAAGTTTGCTTCAAGAGGGATGTTGAAAGAATAAGTACAGTCTTTAAATACTTTAAGTAAAAATATGTGAACATCAAGGTATTTTTAAATTTAAATGAGGCATCTAGGACTTTTTAAAGTACATTTTCACTAAGCATATTCACTTTCTCTATTTTTCTTTTAGATGACTTCAGTATAACTCAAATGGCTACTAGAATGCAGAATTTTTGGGAGGTTTTGCAATTTTTTCCCCATACTTTGAGAATGCCGTTGGGCATTGATATTATGTTTTAAGATTTGCTTTGTCTGGTCTTTTCAAATAATTCATCTTAGTCTTCATAAATGATCAACATTTCTTTCTTTTTTATTTTTTATAATTAATTTAAAGTAACCTAATCACAAGAAAAAGCAAATATAGTGCAAATATTTAGGTTTGAGAACAAATACAAGTGATCTCTGGCAACTATGCAATCCAACAAGTTTGTGCAGAAAAGGAAGGTGTAAGACAGGCCTGAGTCACCACAGTGTATAAGGGAAATAAAGAGTGTTTGTTGAACTGAAGATTTGTTTTAGTAGAGGTTGCTTAACAAAATTTCTACCTGAATTATAACAATAGCCAACATCAAAAGTGTTGTCATCAACCATTCTACATGTGTTAAATATCACAACTCATGTCAACTTCATGTCCTCACTATGAGATTAAAAACTTCTACTCTCTGTTGTTCAGATGGGTAAGCCAGATGTAGAGAAATTACATGATTCCTCTAAGGTCACATTTGCATGTGCTGTGCCCAGACTTTATGCTCCTTACAAGTAACTCCTGCTGATTCCCGTGCTGCATCAGTTTTTGCAGCATTTCTTCAGTTGGGTCTGTTTTTTTTTTTCATCCTTTCCTCAACCTTTAATAAAAATAAAGTGAAATATAATTAGATAAAAATCAATCTTACTGTAATGAGAATAATACCTGTTATAATGAGAAATAAAAGTCCAGTTGCAGAGAAATGTGAATCTAGGTCTTTTGAATGTGAAAAGTAAATTTAAGTTACTTTACTTTGTAATTCAACTATAAAGTAAATAATACTTCAAAATGACCTAGGTAATAACAAAGGCTACTTTAAGATTTATGAATAGATTGAGGCTTGGTTCATTTACTTGTCCTGTATGTCTGGCAATAAAAGAACTAATTATTTTCTCCTGATTAATTTTCATGGGTTATTTTTTTAAGTTTATTTTAATAATTATTTTTCTGTCATAACTCCTTCAGTATGATTTACAGTGGTGACTCGGTTGACAAACTTAATTCTTTCCATGATTCTGGTCACAAACTGAATTGGAAAAGAACCAAATCAGATTCAATGGTTAGGCTCAATGTTGACCTAATGGGGAAATTTGATTTGGTTCTCATCCAATTCGGTTTGTGACCAGAGTCCTATAAAGAATTGCATTCTTGAACTGAGGTACCAGGGTAATTAGGTGAGTACATGAATTCTTAACATCATTTATCATTTCCTGTAAGTTCTCATTTGACAATACTTCCTAATATTTCACTCCATCCTGACCAGGAGGTGGCAAGAAACACACCTCAGGCAAAAAACTTAAGGGGGTTCTCATTGTTGGGGCCAAGCTTGCATCTGCACGACTGAGAGAGTGAGTGTTTCCTTAAATTGATCTTCATGGGATTTCACTTGCTTCTCATTCTAGTCCCAGTTCTGTGTTCAAACATACTAAGACTTTAAAATTCTCAGTATTTTTTTCTAGTATTACATAGGAACTTTTAGTTCTAAGATATAGACTCTGAAATTTAGAAAAGTTAAGAAATGTCATACTAGCCAGTGAAAAGTGGTACTGCTAAAGTTCAAGCATCTTGGTGATAATTTGGTAATTATACTTGCATATTATAAATCATCTGTTAGACTCAGATATTAGCCACACTTGTGCTGTCCACATAAGGGGCTGCAGCAGAGTGCCAAGGCCAGTGAGTAGATGTTATGGGGCTCTCCAAAGACTAAGCTAAATTTGATGATGTTTGTCCTTTATGCTTTTTCAACCTACATTTTTATGTTTCATTCATCTTTGGTCCCAAAGCACCACTGTCCTTATGTTCTCTATTTTATTATTTAATTTTATTAGTACATGTTAGCTATAGTACACTATTAGGGATAGTCTTTTTTCATGCTCTAAATCACTCCTTCATGACATAACCAGATAAAAGTTCTAAATTGTTAATGGAAAGAAAGGAATGAGATTTAATGATTCAATTACTACATGTGGGCTTGCTCATAAAGTATGCTTGTTAAACCTCAACTAATATCTACTTTTTCGGGTTGCACAGAAGCTATTTGATGGGTTAATTTGCATGATCATAGCACAGGCAAGGCTTCTCACAAGTAAAAGTATACAGGAAAGTCAACAACTTCTGCAAGTGTGCCAAGCATACTTTAGCAAATTACTCTGGATATACACTCATTTTGCAAGAAAATCATAAAGTTATAGCATCCAGCCTCTTACCCATCTCAGAATCCTGAGATAGATGTGGCAAACACAGACATATAAATTATAGATTATAAGTCTGTGTAAGAGATTATAGATGTTTCTATTTTACTATGAGATAACTGGTCAAGTTTCTTATGAAGGAAATAAGATCTTCATAATTCAGATTCAGAATCATAGTAGAAATTACAGAAATTAGTCTAAAAGAAGATCAGTTTTAATTAATATTTTCTCAAATAGGTATCACTGAAACTCACTTTGAACAAAAAGATGGCCACTCTGACAAAGCATTGTGATAACAGAATGTGATGGATGACTGTAAAGTACTTTTTAATATGGTGCTAAATAAAAGCAATTCCATATGTTCATATGGAACTTTCTGTCTGTAATGAACCTCATTCCCAAAATCTGAAAGTGGAATGGAAGAGTTTTTTAATGGAATGGATGGCTCTTATACTCTAAGTATATCTTATAGGTGAATGCAGATTTATTTTAAAAGGAAAATTTTGGATGATTTACTTATAATTTAAATCTTTACTAACCATTTCTCTTTGCCCCCTACACACACATATTTGTGTGTGTCATAAATATATTTATATGTGTATATTATATATGTGTATATATGATGTATATGTGTCATTTATATGAAAGCTCACTTCCATAAGACTATATTCATCAACTTAGTTTATATACATTTTAAAAATTATATTGGATTATTATATTTATAGTACAAAGACAGTGAAACATGATACTATGTAGATGGTAGAGAAGTCCTGTGTGAATTACAGTGCTGACTTATGATATTTAGGCATCAATTCTGCTGCTTCCAACTCTAAAACAAGTAACAAGTGACATATAATGTAAATTTCATTAATATATTTGGACAACCTTTCAGTGTTCATGAAGACTTCCCAGTGAAAACCTAGAATTTAATGGAAAGTGGTTTCCAGTGGTCAGTGTAATATACCTGATTTATATTTGCTAAAAAGTCTTTGAATTAGAAATTGTGTATTATTCAGTATAGAGAAACAACCGTAAGGATAGGTCTATCTAGAAAGCAGGTGGGACTTCATGGTATAATAGATAGAGAAAATTCCCTTTTACACTATCCTCTTCTCTGTAATGGTTAGGGTACTGCTGAGGAATAAGAAAATGTATGAGTTTTACAATCTGACAGTATTTAGTAAGGATGAAATATACCTTTGATTAAGTTAAAAAATCACATTTCACTCTTTTATCTATATGAATACAGAAAAACACTACATTTACTTAATTGCAAAAGGAAGAAATTGATTGGAAAAAGCTGATCCTGGTTTTCCAACAAGTTATGATGATGCTTATGGCTTTGTATTGGCAATTATTTTTCTCTTTCCTATGACATTGATGAATCCAAATTGTATGAACAAAAACTAGCTAATAATGGAACAAAGTACCATCATTTGCCAAAGAAAAATAATAAAATTATTGTTCTGTAATCACCACTTCAGATTACAAAAGTAATAGCCACATAACTTTGAGTTGCAAATTTTGATCATACCCTTTTCCTAAAGATTATGGTTACAGAAGCACACTTTTAAGGCTAGCGTTTTTCCCATGAGCTTCACAGCATGTCTCTGCCTATTTGATCCTTTTGAGTAGAAGAGGAAGGGGGCGCTGAGCAAACCCGCCATGCTGTCTTATGTGTGCTGTCGAGCAAGGGCCCTGTGGTGAGCTCTGATGCTGTTGGACTCACAGAGGCACTGCCTTTCTCTTTACCCTGCTTACCAACTTGGACTCCACTGCTTCTCTCTGGGCTCCTCACTAGCCTTCAGGCAACGTTTGGGTGACCCATGAAGAAATGGAAAATCTTGCAGCTCCAGCCAAAACGGTTAGTCTTCACAGATTTATTGAACCTGAAGGAAAGTTATTTTGCTGCTATTTGGATGAAAAAGCTAATTAATTTTCTATTGACTGGAGAAATGAGAAATTGGGTGTGTTTGTACAGTTCATGCAAAAACAACTAACATTTTTGTTGTAGTTTTATTTTACTTGCTTAAGATTTTTAAATAAATGCGCTAGATTGCCATAATGTGATAAACATCATTATAATATACAAACAATAATCAGTAATTTAATACAACTCTTCTATTCATTTTGCTACATTGGAAATTTTTAACAATAACTATCACAGAATTGGGAAAATTCATAGGTAGTATGTTACTAAGTCAAATTAAACTTGTTATACAAAAATTTAGACTAAATATTTATTTTTAGAATCATTGTGTAATTTCTGTGCTTTACCATCTTAGATACAGAGCTTGACCAAGAAAAAAAATGTTATTTTCATTTGGTATTCTAGAATACAGTTTAAATAACTTCGTGGAAACCCCGAAATTGTCAGTTTTTTAAAATAAAATGTTATATGTACTTGTTTTTCACGGTTGGGCATATCATATATTTTATATTTAGCAGTTTCTTAATTTAATGACTTTTTCATTTCATCAATAATTGAAAATTGATTATCTAGAAAGTTATGATAAATAAAAATGTAAATGTCCCATATTAATTTTATTTTTAATTTAGTTTTATTTTACTTGTTTTTGTTTTGTTTTGTTGGCTATTATTGAACTTTATTTGGTTATGAGAAATGTACAGTCACTATTTTACCTAATTAACTTTATATAAAATTTCCCTATCATATGCATGTATATATATAATCAGAAATTCATATTATTACACATAGGTTTGGAATGGCTGGAGCAAGTGTTCACAAAATCAGGAAAATTTCACATGTCACATGTGCATATATTTAAATTTGAATCACTTAAAATCTATATTGTTGCCCTATTTTTGTGCTCTAGGAAAATTATTATCCTGAATATAAGAACCTGTAAATCTATCTACTTATGTCATGACAATTAATATTTTATGTAAAATTTTGCTTCTGCTAAAACATTTTGTTTTACTTTTTGAAATTAATTTATATTTACCTGCTTTATTAATCATTTCATGCTGCTAACACAGAAAGAATCTGAGGAAGGAAGCTGGGCCCAGGTAGGAAATTCATATGCTTTAAGACAACTGTCATTTAGATTATGAGGATATAAATTAGGAAACTATTATAAGTCATAGTATTTGAATTCTTCACCTATATTTACCTAATGCGTAGATTTGTCTGTATTATTTTCAAGATCATATGTCTTTTTAGACAGCGTATTTTGCAAGTAAGATGATTATCACTGCATAGCTGGCCTCAAATCATAAGAGAATTTTTTTCTCCTCCAAAGAATGACCTGTAACTCAAATTTCTCTGAAGTCATTCTCGAGTATATTTAATCAAGAATCATTGAAATTGGATATAGGGTAAATGTCTTTAAATAACCAGTGATTTGGAGTTTCCTGTGCATTAAGGTGTCATGTAAAGTATATGAGGATGAGGATTGGAGGGACAAATGTCAGTGCCACAGACCACAGGTCAGAAGCCACTTGCACTTGCTAAGAAGGCCACAGGAGACAGGCATCTAACTTTGAATAAATGCGTATGTTTCCAAGAAGCTGAACAGTGTCTTCAGAATCTGTAATTGGATGTGTTTTGTTATCACTGTGATTCAAACATTTGAATGTAAGAAAAATCTTGATAACTTAATAACTTGATAACTAAGTCTTGATAACATTAAATTCAATATTGGCATGAATTTCATCATTCTTGAAGTAAGAGGAACACCTCAATTTTCAATAAATACACTTGTTATAGTGAGAATTATACTTTATAGTAAGATAAGGAACTACACAGGAAATCTTGTAAAAGTAATAAAATAATAAGGGAGGAGAGGAAAGGCTATGAAAATAGGAATTGAGATGTCTTGGGTACATGTACCAATTTGCTACAAGGAATGTGAACATTATATACTTTGTAGTAAGGTACTAATAAAGAAAATGATCTGAGAAAAATAAATTAACAAAAATAAGTTTAGTGATAATGGTTGATTTGTTTTTCAATTTAGCTATTTTGAACGGCTTTTGACAAAATCAGTTCCCATTGTAGAATTAAATTACCTGTCTTAGTTTTCTATCATGCCCTACTTTTAAAATACACTAAATTGGTTGATATCTAGAAGACTTTGATTTTTTCCAATGATCTTTATAGAATGGTTCCTATATGCTCTCCTAGAAAACAGTGTTGATAGAAAGCTTCAGCATTCTGTCAGTTTAACCTTATTGGTCCTTTCAGTGTTTGTTTACTGGTGTTTCTATTTTACATCAAGATTTACTATTACACTTTAACAATGCAATAGGGATGTTGAAGAGAAGGAAATGGTGGAGTATTGGCTGACAAATTATGAATAAAATACACCCATCAAGATGAATCTTAAGTTCAAAATCCATAGTATGCTTCTAATTCTAATTTCTTTCCTAACAAAATAATATTTGGACAAAATGTAATTCCTTTTTTAAAAACAGCAATAAAATATGTTCTAAAGATAAATACTTGGATAGATATATTTAAGGTTCTATTTTGTACCAATGAAAATAAAATATTTACAGATTAAATATTATTTTTGCTTGGCTTCTATGTATCAGTTAAATATCAGTTATTCTAAGGCATAATATCCTCCAATTACCATCTCATTTCATTGGTTAAGAAACTTGACTGCTATAAAACAATTCTAGTGTCCGGTTTTTCTACAGACCCTGGCTTATGGAGATATGAACCATGAATGGATTGGAAATGAGTGGCTTCCCAGCCTGGGGTTACCTCAATACAGAAGTTACTTTATGGAATGCTTGGTTGATGCAAGAATGTTAGATCACCTAACAAAGAAAGATCTTCGTGTTCATTTAAAAATGGTGGATAGTTTCCATCGGTAGGTTTTTGCTAAATAATAATTAAATTGAAACAATAACTAACATATTTTACTAAAATAATTATAGATATTTAGGGGATAGAAAATATGTGCTAACGAAAACAACTGTATACATCTACTTCAAAATTATTTTCAAGTAGGATTTCAAACATCCCTCCTTAATGTGAGACTGTATTAATATCCTCAAAGTTTATGAGAATATATATGCACAATATTATTCTCATAGAGCATAGGTCTAGTTTTTCAGCTGGATCTTTAAAAATATTATGTTTGTAATTTTATAAATCTCTGTATTTGAATTAGAAAATTATTTATGAACAATAAAGTATTTGTAGTATCAACCTCATAAATACATGTAGTTATAAATTATATAATTTAAGGATATGCTAGAAAAAACATTTAAAAGGAATTCTTCTGTGAAGTATATGTTTTTGCCTTTTTATTTTTAAATAAGTCTTGTAGTGCTTTTGTTTACTTGTATATTAATTTTCAGGAAAAAAATTTTCGTGTATTGCTAAACACATGTTGTGAGGACACAGGTGAATAAAACACAACCTTTTTTTTCAAATCTGCACTGTATATCAGGTATAAAAAGGGACTTGCAATACTTTATTAAAGTGCTGTGTTGTAGCCCAATATCTTTATACTCTATGTACCACAGCTATAAGTTCAAGATGAAGATACTGCCAAATCTGGTTTCTTCTGATACCAGTCTTCTTGGCTTGCTGACAGCTACTTTCTGTCTGTGTTCACATATGTTCTTTCTTCTGTGAGTGTGCATTCCTGGTGTCTTCATCCAAATTCCTTCTTCTTATATGGACATCAATCATGTTAGATCAGGGCTGACTCATTTATTTACTTCATTAAATACAGTTACATTCTTTTTTTTATTAAATTATTTTATTGGTACATTTAGGTATACAACACAATCACATTTCTCATTGGGAATTGTACCTTTACCTAATGCATCTTGGTTCTTATTTTTTCCCCATTCCTAGCCCTCCCTTCACCCCCTCCACCCTTCCCTGTTTACAAAGACTTTATTTCCATTTTTTTCCATTTCTCATCATTTTTCCTTTCCCTTCTTTCCTTTCCCCTACCCCTCCCACTACCCGTACCCCTTTGGACCTTTTCTTCCTATTTTGCATTATCGATCATTCAATCAAAAGGGGCAAAGGGGAAGGAAGTGGGAGGGCTAGGGGAAAGGATAGAAGGGAATGGGATTAATATGAGAAAATGGAAAAATAGGAACAAAATCTTTGTAAATAGGGAGGAATGGAGGGGTTGAAGGGAGGGCTGGGCAAGGGTGAAAAAGAAAAACCAAGAGAGACTATGTAAAGGTGCAAATTTCCAATGATGAATGTCATTATATGGTATACTTAAAATGTACAGTTACATTCTTAGTTGCCTGGGTTTGGAGCTTCAGTGTATGAATTTTAAGAAGACATAGTTTGACCTACAACATCTACCCAATGCAAATCTCTCCCCCTTGCCCCGATTTTGAAATATTTGTCTCACCATTGTTCTCACTAAAGTCCAGAGTGTAGAAATGCATCCAATATTTAAGTGTAGCCTGTCAGTGTGTGTCTAAATTTGTGTACATTACTACACACGTAAGTAATCAATGAAAGTAATTGATCTTTATTCTTCAAAAAAAATATTCTTTTTTTCCTATCACACTCATAACAGGCTTTATATTTAATAACACCAAATCTTCTTGTTTCTTCTCCCTGGGTGTCTTTGGTCTCTAGAATTTTCTTTTTGTACTCATGGCTGTGACATTTTCATTGACTTTTCTGTTTCTGAGAATTATGTAGTACTCTATATCCTGTTTTTGTATAAGATTATTCCCCTCTAAGCAAAACCTTTTATTGTTATTTCTTCCTACTCTGAAAACTATCCACTAATTCTCATACTCCTGGTTGCATTTCACACATGAAACGCAAGACTTTCATTAATAATCCCCTATTCTCCATACATAATTTTGTTCCTCCTTACTTCCTGGTATGATTTCAACTTGGGAAAGTGACCCTCACTATTATCATACATTTGAAATTCCTTCTGCAATCCTATGTTCATGATACTCCGTTTTCCTCATTAACCCTGTCCTGCTACTTGATCTTTTAAGAACCAATTTTCTGCTCTTTCAGGATTTCCTTTCTACACATTTTCATTATCTGCAGACTTCTGCTTTTTATGTACTTATGTTTCACAGTTGTTGGCTTTTCATTGTAGTATTTGGTTCTGTATCATATTATTTACTCTTTTTGTTATTATTCTCATCCGCTTAAGAGTATCTATTTCCTATAAATTCTTTTCTGCCTCTATAAAAGGGCTTTGAATTTTTTTAAAATGGATAAAATACTGGTCAGAATATTATGCAAAAATAGTTGAATAGAATACAAGTTGGTGAATGACAATTACTTTCAAAACTCTTTTTCTTATTGCAAATAGGTTTCCTACTTTTTAGAAACATTTTGTCCTTGATAAAATTATAAATGTATTTCCTTCTGATACTGAAGAATTATATTACAACTATAATTTATTCAACTAAAGCCTTAAAGAGTAGTAGATAGTGTTGACTACCTTCATTTAAAAAAATTTTCTTTATATGGTATATAACTTTTTTTTTTCTTTAAAAAAAACAGAACAAGTTTACAGTATGGAATCATGTGCTTAAAAAGGTTGAATTATGACAGAAAAGAACTAGAGAGAAGACGAGAAGCAAGCCAACATGAAATAAAAGGTAACATGGATTTTTTTCTATTAAATGCATTTTCTTTGAAGTTTTAAGTCTTACTTTTTGAAGCTAAAATGCTATGAATGTTATAACAGCCAGTAAGGTGCATGCATATTTGTAAGTGTCCTATATTTTCCTAATTAGAACACAAAAAAGGATAATCTCATGTTATAGGGTGACTATCCCATTTGGGACATATTCTTCATTTTTTGAATGGAGATTTATTCCTTTGAACCTATTAATTATACATTTTTTTGAGACAGGATCTAGCTATGTAGTTCAGGCTGGCTGTGACCTCACTATGTAGCCCAAGCTGTCCTCCAACTGGTGACAATCTTCCTGTTTCAGCCTCCTCAGTGCTAGGATTACAGGCATGTACCACATTCTTTGCATAGGAATTTCCCCCTCTCAGTTGGAGTAGTCCACTAATAATTTTTAGCTCAGAATGATTTTGGATTGCTGAAACTACTCTGTGTACAAACGCATTTGATTTGAATAACAAGATACTCCATATAGTAGATTTATTGAAAAGTTCTATATTTAATAATTAACCATTGTATTAACTTTGTGTTATTATAATGAAATATTTGAAGCAGGCTAACTTTATAAAGAAAAAGTTTATAGACCTCTGAGTTTTGGAGGTTGAAAGCATACCACAGGTTCCTGTGCAGACTCCTCCTTGGCTCTTTCACCTCCTGCTGGGTGACAGTGATGGGAACATTTATTGTTGCATACAATTACTTTGCTTCAGGAGTGTAAGAGAGCTGGGTGGGGCCAGGCACAGCCATTTACAGCAGTTCTTTCCTGAGAACTGCCAAGGGATCCAGGAAAACTACCCTCATCCCAGTTCCTTGGAATTGAGGGTTCTCCTCTTATATGTTCCATAACTCTCCCCTTAGCAGTACACTGCAGGCCAAGCTGTCAGTAGATAAACTTTGGGAGACACTGAAACAATATCAAGCCACACCAGCCATCTAAATATTAAGAAGTACCTTAGTATTCGGAGGGAAGAATGACTTTAATTTGCAGTATGTTAGGTTCTATGCTTGTTAGAGACCATTGGATCCTTATTAATTTTGGTGAAGAAAACAATAAATTTTTTAATATAAGATATTAGCACTTTTAAAAAAAAATTGTTGATCCACTTATGTTGTTTAAAGAAAAAAAAGTTAGTAGGAGACATATAACCAAAAAAATTAGGAACTTTTTGGATATTAAATTATTTATCTCATATTTTCCTTTCCTAATACCTAAAAATTGATACTTGTAAGCATTTCCTCAAATTCAGTGGAAGTTTCTACATTACTTTAACTCTTCAAATCAGGCATGAATTTCAACTTCCTTTTGGGGTTTACTATAGAAAAGAAAACAGTATATATTATGTGCTACTCCCTCTTTCTCATTATTAAAGTTTAGTATTGTTATATTCCTATTTACAATCACCATTTTTGACATCTATAATCTGCATTTGTGATTAATGGTGTCAGAAATTATTGCTATCTATGGCAGCTTTTGGAAACTACATCAGATTTAGTAGACTGGGCTTGAATTCATGGAAAAATGATTGTTTAAAAATATTTTTCATATATTATTCATCAGAAAGTAGATTGATATACAATGGATTTTTTTTCTAGCACTTCATTTGACTCATTACTGAAGAGCAGTAAAATGTTTTGCCATTATCAAAGTTGAGTTGTTTGACTTCACTGTATTTTGGGGCCCCAGAAAATTGTAGGTTGTTTCAGTGCTTTGTTCCTCAGTAGAATTGAAATTTGGGAGCTTAATGGACCAAAGATAGACCCTAGAAAAAAAGTATGTATTTGACCTAACAAAAGATGTTTTCACTTACAAATCCCATGGGATTCCACTTTATAGTTCCCTTTGTTATTTTTTTTTAGTGAGAATTTATTATGCTTGGTCTCACCACATGAAATGCCTCATATTTAGAAAAAGTTAAAAGAATTACCCATTTGGCCCTACCTCAAATGTTATATTAGTATCTGTCAATTGCTGGTTAGAGGGTAATCCTAAGAAAAAGCTGCCATGATGCATGATGATTATATGCAACAACTCCATATGATAAGTAGCTGTGAGTGAGATCATGAATCGCCCCTATATCTTATACTTGATTTGATGACATTTACAGGAATAGCTCTCAACTGTGACTAGGAGTCTCTGTTATTATCAGAAGTGTTAATTAACCTTGACCTTAATAAACAGGTTTCTGAAGTGAAAAAAGTATTGAGAATGTACTAACGTTTAATTTGTTGCTAGGAAACAGTCAACACTGAGCCCTAGCCCTTTACTGTTTAGATCAAAAGGATACAAACAAAGCATTAAAGTCAGGGCATACATTTTGCTTGGAATCAGATTTCCAAAAGGGATTTTATTTACAAAATGAACAACAAAAGTCTGGATTAGCACTTTGTCTTCATCTCATATTTGATCTCTCTTAACTACAGATATAACAATGGAAATTTTCACTGACCTATATTTGTAGAAATGTGATGGCTAATATGTCTCATACTTCTAAAACATAAATCCAGTTCTAGAAAGGAACAAATGTTTCCTATTCAGAAAGAAAGATTATTTCTATTGTGTTTTTGTGAAAGTATTAACCCGTTGGTTTAAAAAGATGTCCCATTTAGTAAAATCAAGTAAACTGTCACCCATATATAGGTGTTCAACTTTTAAATTCATGTGAAGCATAACCAATGTTTAGAAAGAATGCGTTTTTGTCAATAACAGCTAATAATGCAGGAGAAACATAATAAAAGCCAATTCATGTCTCATTTCCTGGGGGCTAGGATCTCAAATGAACAAACTAATGCGATTTTAGAGGAAAACCTACAGTTCATAATTCACCTAATAAGATATGGTGAGCTTATGTAACATAAAATTTACATATGTAGTAAAGGTCAGTAAGGAAGTCTTTTGCTTTGCTAAAGACCTGGGGGAAGAAAGAGGCAAAACTTTGAGGGGCAATAAATATTCTACTTCCTATAGAAATCCATTTTGCTTTGGATGGATCAAGTAATCATCACCAGACAGAGAAGAGGTTGTTACTCACCTGCTGTTCATACTGTACTAATTCCAAACAAAAATGTAGGATTTGTCTTCTGAAATGAGATTATTCAAACCACAATAGGAGAGTTCAGTAGAGAAATATGAAATACAGCTTCCAGATTCATAAACAAATGCTTCATCAGCATTGTAGAGTGGCAGAGACAAAAAGCACAACTAATTTGATAAAGTTCTACTTCTGAATATAAGCGTACTGAATAAGACTAGACTTCGAACTAGAACAAAGAATAAGACTAGATAAATCAGTAAATTGCTATTTGAGATTAGTAAAAAAGAGATGAGATAATAGGACGTGGGAAGCTATGATCTTGGATGAACGATAATTGCATTGAGGCAAAGGGCAAATCTGCTTTTTTTACTGCTTTTCGCCTGTCCACAGAGCAATAGGGAGCAATAACTGAAATCTACAGTTGCTTACACTTCCATGCCTTGAGAAACCAGGATCTTGGAGAGAAGCCTGACATACATTATACAGCTTTCTTCCTGAGACATAGAGAAAAACAAAGAGGATAAAATCAGAAAATAACAACATATATCCACAGTTAACCTTGAAGGACTTGTATTTTTTTAAAAATATTATAGTTAAGTATTAAGAAAATAAATGAAAAGATAAACATTTTTTAAATACAGTAGAAGTAATTAAGAATACAACTAAATGGACATTTCAAGAAGCACAAAGTATAAAAATTTAAGAACTCAATAAAGTGGCTTAACAGTAGGTTAGTGAAATAAAAGATCACTTGAAAGTATCTGTCCTGAAATCTGAAAACCAAAGGATAAAATGATATAAAACAAATCATTAGATATATTGGATATTGTGCACAGTTTAGTGTATGTGTAGTTGGAGTCTCAGAAAGACAGGTACAAGAGAATGAAGCACTATTTAAACAGATACTGGGGGAGACTCCTTGAAAAGAAAAACAATAAATGAAAATAGTAAGCCACAAGTTCAAGATATTTTGTGCATTTTAAGCAAAATTTAAAAGAAAAGAGGAAGCAAAACACATCTATACATTTTAGTAAAGTTGCTGAAAACCAAATCCCCCCCTAAAAAAATCTACAAGAGTAAACTCCTTATTACTTTCAAAAGACAAACATAAGATACCCAATGTTGCTCAATTAAGATAACAGTGCAGGAAAATGGAATGATATCCTTTAAATGTTGGATCAAACAAATTATTTTTATCTAAAAGTAGCCATACCCTATCAATATTCAAGGGATAGTGAATATATTTCCAAAGTGACAAAATTTGAGAGAATGTTTCACCAGAAAACACAAATAGAAAAAGAAATATTAGAATAAGTAAGTCAGGCAGAGGAAAATTAATAAAAAACAAATGTTTACAGGATGGAAGGGGACTGAAAGCATATATGACTAAATTTAATAATAGTAATGAAACAATAAAAACTCCTACAGGGTTTAAATTTTGCATAGAATTAATAATCATAACAACTATCTTTGAAAAAGCGGTAATGAGTAAATGAAAATAAATTGTTTGAAAGCCTTTGCATTATCCAGGAAGTGATAAAATTTGTAACTTTTACTAGGCTCTAATAAGTCAAACAAAAAAGTTAATTTTACTATCCAAATACATATATTCCTCATTTAACGACCTACTGTTTAATGCCTGTTCAGTTATGACCCATCACTTAGACTTACAACCCATTTTTTGTACAGTTCTGTACAACTTATTTATAGACTCTCAATGTACAGTACACCTTGTTTATACAGTACTGTAATTTTTGATTGTATAGTACAGTACTATAGTTTTATATTCTATTATACTTTATATTATTACATGTAAGAATTATGCAAATAAAAGAAAATTCATCAAGTTGGGTGTTCCTGTGGACCATTTCTTTTTTCTGAATACTATAAAGTACATACTATATACAATTCCTCATTTAGCGGCCTATTGAACTAATGATCTAGTCACAGGAACTTAACTTGGTCATTAAACCAGGAATGTCAACAATAATACAAAGTGTAAATATCAAATGCTAATATAATAAGTGGTAAAATTAAATTTTTAAATATAATAAAAAGCAAGAAAGGCAAAACGAAAGACAAATAGAAAGATGATAGATTGAATTTCAAATATATGAATCATACTATTAAATGGGGTAGACCAACAAATTCAATTAAAGGAGAAAGGAACAAATGAAAATATTGATATGTTTTATACACTGGACACACCTTAAATATAAGAACATAAAAAGTTAGAGGTAATGTAGATACATATACAAATGCTATACAAAGTTACTGTGATTCTTTCAATATCAGAATATATACCTTAAGGGAGAAAATACACTAGAAAAAAATTGATGTTTTATTATAAAGGTAAAGTTCAAGCACGTTTACATCCTTCTAATATGTAGATTTAAAATATAAAAACCAAAAATGGAATGAGCTAAAAATAGATATTTCCATAAACATAATGTGAGTTATTAATTAAAACTACAATTTGATGTCACATATATTAGGTTTGTTGGACTGGTGTAAGGAAATCCAACAAACTTGATGACTTACCCATCAGAATTGAGTACCTCACCATGTAGAAGCTTGAAGTTCATGTTTGTTTCTTCTGAGGACTGTGAGGAATGACTTGTATGCTTTCTATCCTGTGGCTTCTGCTGGCTTGTGGGTAACTGTGTTCTTTGGATTACAGGAGCATCATCTGCCTTCATATTCACATGACATTTTCCGTGTGTGTGTCTATTTGCAAATCCCAAACCTTTTTTTTTTTTTTTTTTTAAGTGAGGGCTCACTGTTTTCCTCGGGAAACTCTCAAATCCCTGGGCTCCAGTGATCCTCCTGCCTCAGCTTCCCAAGGAGTCAAGGGACCTCATACATGTGACTCTGTGCCTGGCTTCCAAATTGTCCCTTTTAAGAAAGACACCTGTTGTACTGAATTAGGGAAGACACTGGTGACTTCAGTGTAACTAATCATTTCTATAAAGTAAATAGTTTTCTTTCTACAAATGGAAAAAAATGTTTTGATTTCTTTTTCCCTATTATTCCTTAAAATCTTTTTCCTATGGAGCATTTTGTTCCTTCTAATCTTTATGCCACATTCTGCCAACTCATAATGGGAATACCTGGAGGAAAATAAATCATAAAATATATTTTGCTAACTTTTTGTCTATAAAATGCACACAAGAGGAATCTGGAGGTTTTATTTTTAGAAAGTAAAATGAGTTTTGTACATCAGTATAGTAAAATCAACTTGTGACTTGATCGAGTGCTTGAATTTTGCACTATGTATGGAACCAGAAAATAATGATATAACAATACTAAACTAGGTATCCATCTATTGTGTCTCTGTATTATTTTACTGTTCTGTTTTCTTTTATATGTTACTTCAAGTGAAACTAGATCTCTTAGTCACTACGCAGTATTTTTGGGGGGTGGGGTACCGGGGATCGAACTCGGGTCCTTGAGCCTGTGGGACCACTACGCAATATTTAAGTAGTGGTTAATGAATACTTCTGGTGAAGAACAGCATTAGAATCTGTTTGCCTTGTTTACTGTGTGTTGACACAAGTAAGAAATGCCCCCCCCCCCACCGCGGTGGTAGACATATTGAATTTCAGATGAATCCCTCAGGCTGTAGTATGAAAATTGGAAAAATTGTATCTCAGGTCCTGATAGTGCTGCCATAAACATAATAAGCATTCTAAAAATGGCAACTTTTTCTAGGCTTAGAGTAGAAAAAGTTATTAGAATAGTACATGCATACAACAGAGGAGAGCAAGGGCAACTAGAAAATAGATAAATCAGCATAAATGTGATTTAGTTAGTTATCTGTGGTTCATTTCAGCCAGGGATTTTGTTTACGCAAAGTACTCCAGTCTAAAATGATGTATCTCTTTTCCTAGATGTGTTGGTGTGGAGCAATGATCGAGTTATTCGCTGGATACAAGCAATTGGACTTAGAGAATATGCAAATAATATTCTTGAAAGTGGTGTGCATGGCTCACTTATAGCCCTGGATGAGAACTTTGACTACAGCAGCTTAGCTTTGTTACTACAAATTCCAACACAGAACACCCAGGCAAGCCCCTTTGTGTTGTAGTCTTACTGGATCTTGGTTAATACAATGACAAACTAAGCTTTTAGAAAAAAATGTGGCTGTGTGTTCATGACTTTTAAACATTAAATTTATTTTAAATGATATATAAAACATGTAAATTGCATAACATGATGTTTTCATACATGTATACATTATGCATATGTTTAAATCAGGTTAAACATATTTTCCTCAAAGATATCATTTTCTAGGTGAAACTTTCTAAATAATTTTCTAGAACTTTCAAATGCACAGTGAATTAGTCTTCAGTGACTCTACTGTACAATAGCACAACAAAAACTCTTGCTCTTATTAACTGTAACTTAGTAGTGATTGATCAACCTTCATCTGTGTTTCCCTCCTCGTATTCTCTGCAGCTTCTGTAACCATTTGACACTCAACTTCTATAAAATGAAATTTTTTTAGAGCTCACATATGTGTGAAATCATGTGATATTTGTCTACTATTTGTGCCTTGTGTATTGCACATATATTTATGAAACCTAAATGAAATTAGTACAACCACTATGGAAATCATTATTGAGATTCCCCAAAAGATGAAAACTAGAAATTTTATTTTACCTAGGTATTTCCCTTCTAGAAATCTCCCCAAAAGAGTTAAAAACAAAATGTTATAGTAATACATGCACACCCATCTTTATACCACAACAATTCATAATAGCTAAAGTGTGGAAGCAACCTATATGTCCAACAGATGGATGGATAAAGAAAATATAGTATTTATACACACAATGGAGTGTTACTCTGCATACAGAAAGATAAGCTCGAGTCATTTGTAGGAAAATGAATGCACCTTAAGATCAAAATATGAAGTGAAATAAATCAGACACAAGCTTAATATCTCATGGTTTCTCTTATATGAGAAATCCAAAATATAAATAAAGAGAAAGTAAGAGATAATAGGAAGTAGGAAGATAGATATTTCTAAAATGGTAAGGGAATCAAAAGATGGAGGAAAGGAGAGAGAGAGGAGAGAAAGATGATGAAAAAGGGAATTAAAATATGTTACATAAATGTACCAACTCCACACAGGGAATGTAGACATTACGTACTAAACATGTACTAATAAAAATAAAGAAGTTAGCTCAACCTTTGAAATGTTTCACTAGGGCTTTAATTTTGAGCTACTGGACTGCATTTCCAGCTAAAACAAAATCATAAAATTAAAAAGGAAAGGATTTAGAGGTGATTTTTTGTGGCCCAGTCTCCCAGTCGAATGCCTGATTCCCACAAACAACATCCCTGACAGATGGCTTCCATCTCTGCCTCCCTGAAAGGCAGTCCTTTGTGGTTACAGGTCTGAACTATACACGGTCTTAACATTGGGTATGTCAGCAATCCCGAAATCTGGAGCTATGTAAATTAATGGAATGCCAAACACATTAAAAATAAAACCTCCAACAACGTCATAGCTGTAAAAACTCAGATATTAAGAGATAGAGCCCAGGAATTCTTAATATCTAAAGTTTCTCTGAATGATGATCATTGACCAGGTGTGAGAAACACCTACAAAACTTTGATGAAAATTCACAGTCCACCCTCACACTTCATTTTATTTTTTGAGTATTTCAAAACTTATATAAAAAATCAATTGGGAAAAAGTAAGAAAACGGAGTTAAAGCTTCTTGGACTTAAATGTTTATGGGAAGTTATCTGCTGTACCAAAGAAATTGCCTTACATAATACTTAAAGCTAAAATTTAAATTACTTTAAACATGTTGTCTAAAAACTTTAAAATTCTATAACTAAAAATTAGTTTGCAATATATTTTCAGATAAATATAATCTGTATGAATTTTTAAATAAAAGGTGATTTTAGTGATGGTAACTGTAATATGGTATCAACAGGCCCGGCAGATACTTGAAAGGGAATACAATAACCTGTTGGCCCTGGGAACAGAACGGCGGCTGGATGAAGTAAGTCATAACTTAACATTCAAAAGGCCTCTTTGAGAATATAGGGAACATCCTTACTTTTTTTTTGGTACCGGGGATCGAACTTGGGTCCTTGTGCTTGCGCAGCAGGCAGCGAAGCCACTGAGCTAAATCCCCAGCCCGAACATCCTTACTTTTAAGGAATACTGCTTAAAATTAACAATATGTTTGTTCTATGGGTAAACCTGGAACCCTCCAGGTTCAGGTTCATATATTCCTTAATTTTGGAAAAAACTTTATGAATACATAAATGCTGCCATTTCCATATTGAATAACTGAAAAGTTATTCAAAACAGACTTTTTTCATGAGCAATAACTAAAATTTTAAGCAACAACATTTAAAAAATATAAACAAAACACTAATGTTGATCAACAGCTTTTAAACTTATTTCTTAAACTTGTTACCTTATTTCTTAAATATCACTATGACTTTTCAGAAAATTTTAGAATGTTAAAGTGAACAAAATATTCACTTATATAAATGGGAAGTTTTCATTATTTTAAATATCATTATGATTTTTCTCTAAAAATAAATGGGTAACATTTTAACAGTCACAGAATGTGAAAGCTATTTTAAGCATAAGTATTTCTATATATAATATAGGCATATTTAAATGGTTTGAAAAATAATTAAGTGAAAAATCTATTAAGTGAATACGAGATATGAGCAAACAGTCCTTCTGAGAGTTTTTGCAGGAACATTTAGGATGAAGTGGAAAATACAGAGAGGCAGGACTATGAGTTTCAAGGTACATGTGTTCCTTGACTATAAAGACATGCTGTTTAAAATAATTGTTTTAATGAATTCAAATCCTAAAATGGAAAATATTTCCATGTTCAAATGGGCAGAGCAGATGATACTGGTATAAAACCCACACTGTCTTTTGTGAACTACATTATAGAAAGATAAGTTTTCCATTCCTATCCCCTGTTAACGTCTGGTAAATTCACACAATTTTCCAATCAGTATAGTGATTGATATTTTTTAAACCAAATCAATACTTAACCAATTTTACCTTTGTAAGTTGTTTGACAATCTCTTTATTTATTCTAAATTGTCGATTTTAATGTTAGTATCAAAAACAAATACAATTTAGGATACAATTCTTATAATTTATTCTTATAAATTGCAAAGGAATCTTAATAAATTTGAATAAAAAATTCTTAAAGATCCATCATATGAGTATATCTTAAAGTGTGGGGTGAGCTTAGGCAACTATCCAGGCAGAGTTGGTCACCTACAGCCCACGTTGCATCCCTGATAGTAAGAAATGAGCAGACAGGTTTACTAAATAGAATGTGACTATCTGCCTTTAAATACTCTATCTCCTTTTTTTTTTTTTTGGTACGGGGGATCATTGAACTCAGGACCTTGCGCTTCCGAGGCAGGTGGCCGCACCACTGAGCCTAAATCCCTGGCCCTCCTTTTTTGTTTTTAAAAGTGCAATACATGATTTTATTGTTAAAACCTTGTAGTATTCTCTAGGGGCCAGGGATTTAGCTCAGTGGTATCGCTGCCTGCCTTGCAAGCGCAAGGACCCAGGTTCGATCTCTGGTACCCCCCCCCCAAAAAAAACGCCTGTAGTCCTTTTTGTCCAATTTTTTTGAATATGAGCAAAAATAGCCTAATAAATTGCCTAAAACCAGAATAAATTTTTTCCCCTCTAGCTTTGCAGATCACATTCAATTTTACTGATACAGTCTGAGAAGTTTTGTTGTGCTTCTATGAACTTCGATTAACAGAATATCTCTTAACCTTCTGTCATGAGAACTTCCCCCCATGATGTTCTTCCCCATGGTCTCCTTTCTGTAGTAACAATACTGTCTGCTGATACAGCAAATGAATGGAGTCATCATTCAAACTCTCAACATGTTTATTTTTAAGCCCTAACACTATAGAAGTTATTTATCTCTACAATGTAATGAAGGGTTTTGTAAAATTGAGAAATATTTATGCTTAATGCAATAAATTCTCCAATAATCAAGAAGTCACAGCTATGAAAATCTGTTTCTTTTCTTATTTACAAATATTTTGCAACTCCAGGGTAATGTAGAACACAGCAAGTGAGAGGAGGACTAAAGAACATCTTTTATCTATAAAATGGCTACCAAGTCTAAACAAAATTTAGATCCTGATTTAAAATTTTTAATAGTGTATATATGTAATAATACATAAATGATTTTCTTAGGTAAACTATAAATGTCATTTAATTAAATTGGTAATATATAAATAACATACTGTTATTAATTTATGAAAATAATAATTTGAGTCAAATATTAGCTGATTATTCTATATTCCAAAATGAAATCAAATGAGTTAGCAGAGTATATAATACGTTTGGATGTAAATCTTGGGGAATATAGTCTTTCCCTAAATAAGAAAGATGGTGATCTTAGAAGACAAGATCTATGTGGAAAGTTTAATAGTTTTCTTAGAATTAGACAAAAAGAATAATATTAGGTAAATGCCAAATTATACATTAATGCTTATCAATTCAAGGGAAAATAATTGTATGTGTATAGGTACTTTATGTATACAGAAAGGGAAGAGATTATTTCATTAAGATATAACAGAACCAGTAACTAGGATTACACAATTAGCCAGAGTTACATTATAGTTTTAGGAGCACTGTATGAACACATGTATTGATTCAAAGAATAGTGTCCAGCTTGCAAAGGCTTTTCAAGAAATTACAAGTTAATTCTATATCACTTCAAATCTAACAAATCACAAGTTTAGCGTATTTTACACAGATTATAGTATCTTGAATTAGTCAGGCTGTCTCAAATACAGATTTCCTACAACATATATCTCTTGCATATACAAAAGTGGTATTTCTCAAGGGTGTGAGTCAAATTCAGTCCACCAAACAACCAATTCAATAAAGTTAACATCTCATACCATATAACCAACCAGTTGGCATTAAATTAAAAAAAAAAAAAAGAATAACCAATATTCTTTCTGGAAAAAACTTTAGGATTTTATTTTAGGTTTTCAAAGACATTTAAAGATGCCAAATTTTAGATAGGAAATCATGTAAAAAGTTGTATGAAACATTTCTGTTTCAATTCTCCCACCTTTTTATTTTGGAATCAATATAACTCTTGAGATAAAGCACAATGTTCCATATGTATGCCTGGTACAGTGAATGTACATAATCTGTTACATGTTTCAAAGCACACAACTTTATGCACCTGGACTAGTTTATTTGTTTTTATTACATTGAATTATAACTCTATATTGCCAGAGTGATGACAAGAATTTCCGACGTGGATCAACCTGGAGAAGGCAATTTCCTCCACGTGAAGTCCACGGGATCAGCATGATGCCTGGGTCCTCAGAAACATTACCAGCTGGATTTAGGTTAACCACAACATCGGGGCAGTCGAGGAAAATGACAACAGATGGTACAGTAGTTTTACATTTTTGATTATACAACAAAAAGCTTGCTTAGCAAAAGCTAGTATAATTCTCTGAGTTTGCATAGCTCTGGAAGTGATCCTTTCTTGAGTTGGTTTGCTCTGCTTGAATTTTTACTTTGCTTTCATCAAAAACCAAAACTCTTTGTAAATTGCTAATGCATGAACTCATGGCATTTTATTCTCATTTTCAAAATAATGTATAATATCCTAAAAAGAACAACTCTGGCTAATGTCCACATCTAGGAAGAATAATAGACTCTGCTTGATTGGTGTTTTATTTTCCTTTCATTCACAAAGTAAATAATTTAAGGTAGAGTTTGGATTTGTATTAAAGATTCATAATACATGGAAATTAACCACACCAGCCCTTTACATATCTAAATATTGGAAATTTTATATATAGTCTTCGAAATTCAGACTCATCAGACATCTTTATTTCTGATCAAAACAAAAGGCCTTCAAATAAATAAGCACAATCATAAGAAGAAAGCTAAACAAACACCAAAGCAACTGCAATTTCTTAATTAATATTTCCTTCTGTGGACATTAGACTTGTGTAAAATACTTCATAAAGGAAAACAGTTATTCTGGAGAGACAATTTTGAAATAGTAGGCACAAAATTATTTGTTTGAAAAACATTAAGGGAAAAGACTCACTTTCATTAAGATAATCACTTAGAATCATTATTTCTTTCCAAGGTTATAGTTATTATGATTCTTAAAATTAATTTCAATATAAACTATCATCTTTGATCTACATTTCTTGTATCTGATAATGCTGTATAACTTCTTAGCAAAATTCATGAGGAATATAACATGATTAAAATTACCATAGAGGTTCATCAATACTTGGATGAAAAACAATTCACCATATTGAGTTCTGTAGAACAATCTTTTCAAGGAAAGTGGAAGCACCCTGGGGGAGCTCTCTTGTTACAGATGTCATCTAAGAGGAAATACGGAACTCTAAAGCTCAGCTGAATTACATTGGGAAAAACATTTCCTTTGTAACTGTGTCTAGAGAAGAGGAGTCTATGATTGGCTCATATCTGAGAGAAAGAAGGTCTACTAATATATTCAGCATCCTTTATGCAGAGGAAATAAATCTTTCTCATCTGAAATCTTCTACTCAACCATCCAAGAACTTCAAAGCCCTTTTCTCCATTTGCAGTTGCTTCATCAAGACTGCAGAGGTTAGACAACTCCACTGTTCGCACATACTCATGTTGACAAGCCACTCAAAGGAGGCAGCACTGACCTGCTGTGAGTAGTTTCCCTTTGGCTGACAAACAACAAGCCAACAACAACAAAAAACGGGACTACATAGACTAGTAAATATACATATGCCTTTTGGTATGGCCTAGCAGTACGGAGGTGAGATAACCCCTTTGAACTGATAGAGGGGGGAAAAGTAACCTGTATATTTTAACTCCATCTGTCCTTTCCTATCATCACCTGTCTCCTATGGTTTAAGGTCTGTCTGTTTGAGACCTGTTACTCAATTATTACACATAAATGCGTTGTTACCATGTCGTTTTCTACTTTTGAATAGCATTTCTTATTGACCCCCAGCATTTTTATTAACAAGAGTTTGGCACTCAGAGAATCATATAATTTTAAGTGACTATCTTATGTAAGGAAATCAAAGTAGGCCTATAAGATTTAAGCAAATTCAGAATCAAATGACAGAGACAGTAAAATGATTTAGAAGTGGATTCCTATTAACAGCAAAAGTAGAAACTGAAAAGTTTGAACTTTCAGTATGTTGTTGTTGCTTATCAATGGGACTTAATATTTGCTTTAAAAGGATGAATTTTAAGTATCTGAGGAATGAAAAACATAAAATTAATTTATAATAATGGAGAATAGGAACAGCAGAACATATTACTACTAGACATGAGGCATTTGTATTTAAAGAAATATTAGCGGATGGAAGCTACTTCTAAATCCATATATATGACATTTTATTGAAATGTCTTATAAGGAAATCTATGGTTTCCTAGATTCATAAATGTCAAAGGTTCAAAAATTATTCGAACCTAAAATTATGCTTTACCACAATATTGTAGAATTTTCAATGAATTGATGCTATGAAAAATATTTTAAGCTATTATTGAGCACCAAACATGTACACAGGGACTGGAGGAAGCAGCAGTAATAGATGAAGATACAGCTCACTTTGTGGTCTTTACCCTTTGCCTGGAACTACAAGCGTTACATAATATTTTGTTGGTCCTATAGACTTCACATGAATGATATATTTTGCCTTATTTGGGTCACTATTTGAAGGTGATAAAACAAAAAGCATCAAGATTCAAGATTTAATTTCAAAAGTACAACCCTAACATTAAAAATTTAATTACAATATACAATTTGGTATCTAATTAGGCATGATCTAAAGCAGATAATAATTTGTCTAAATAAGAGGCTTTCCAAAATACTGTTTATAATAGATTCTACACATAACGTAATTTTCTCAGGAACTGAATACTTCACTAATTTACAAATGACTATTTAATATGTTTGGTAGTGCTTGCTTCTTAGCTCTTGACTGATGGATAGAAATATTCTTTAACTACTTGCAGTCTGTTTCTTATGCATGACATTCTAGTTCATATTTCCCAGCTTTTACTATTACACAGTGGTATTTATTTACAAAAAAATAAATCTAACAAAATTAGTTCTTATTTGGCCAAAGATTAGCACTTACTGTTATTAAGAATAATTCAGAACATGATATTTACTCTTTCTTTTGTGTCAATAACTTTGAGCTTTTCCTAAGTATATTATGACTGGAAAGATTTTGTGATCTCATACCACTAACCCAGAATCTTTAAAATGTTATCTATTATCAATATGTGTTTGTCACAGTTAAAAAACTGTCTTTTTAAAAGCCGTAAAATATATGAACTAGAATATAAATCTATTTCATCACATAGGACAACTCAACCCAATTTATTAATTAGTAAGCTGTAAAATTTTCCGGAGGCATGCTGACATTTCATGTGACTACTTTTGTTTATATTATTGCCTTACTTTACCCAAAGTCAAGCAAATCCTATTATGTATTTAGCACAGAAATGGAGGAGGGCAAATGTCACTTATTTCTGCTATTGGTTAGATCCTAGCTGATTTTCTTTCCCTTATATTTTAGAACAGCAGTAGGCAGGCTTCATGGAAATGCAGAACAAAGTAAAGGAATAGGATTTACTAGGCAGGGACCTTTTGGTGAACTAATGCTGTCCGTTACATATTTTAGATGTCATCTTTTCAGTCTACTCTACCTAAAGTGCACTACCATCTAAGAAGACAAGCAATGAAAACCTTTGTGAAGACCGAATTCAAAGGAAATAATAACAAGTAATGGTTTAAAAGCTGAAAATGTGATTTTTTTTTGGGGGGGATCAGATATTAAGCTTGATTAGTTTACTAAATTGTAATAAAATGCTTAAGTCATTTGAATAATAAGCATCATCCACATCATAAATTCTGTACAACAGATGCTTTTATGAAATGGAGCCACTTGTTTTTTCATGTTGTAATATACTAGACATTTATGTATTACTGTGTATTTCTTTTTAAATGTGTAAGTCTTATGTAAATGGATATAAATATGATTTTTTAAAAAATAAAATATATGGTTCATGGAGTCTTGAGTGCAAACATTTGACAATTCCAAGTACTGTTTGTATTTTGCCATTCCATCATTTTTACAGTTTTTGAATTGTAACAGTCAAATCAATGTTTCCTTGAAGCATGTTTCATGCTTCAACATCTTCCTCCTTCAAGTCTGTCTATATTTAAAGCTGAACACCTGCCTCTGATCATTAAAAAAAAATGATTTAACCTGGAACTGGAGCCAAAAAATGACCTTTAAAGGCAATCAGGGATGTCCTATAACTTTAGAAATAGCACTGTGATGGCTCAATCTCCTTTTCGATACTAAACAAAGCCAAACTGTTTACAAGAGTCATAAGCAATTATTTAAAAAATTTATATTAAAAATCCATTATCTTCTCTTGTTATCTGTGGACCAAGATAAAAAGAAAACTTCTTTACTAAGAACCACATGTTCATTCAAATACCTTGAACCACCAGCCAGCACTGGACAGTGAAGGTCAACCACTGCGGAGTCTGAGGCTCATTTTCACTGAAAAAAATCACAACCCCAGAAATCTCTTCCTTTTTTTCGATGTAACAAGGCATTAGCCAGATTCATGTTTAATGTTATAAGCTTTCAGCCGAGATGGCCTTGTGGATCTTCCCTGAAGTCAGTTTTATCAGAGGAAATAAATGAAAGACAGAGTGATTACATATATAGTGTATAAAAAGTATAGAAGAGTAACATCTTCCCTGTGGCTTTATTTCTTGGTGTTACTGTTGTTTATTCTTTGTTTATATGGGAGATTTCAAAGTAAAACCTATTTAATAATACCATTTATCTAACTGCTTATTTTCTGCTGCTTGGTCTTATGAAGCGCAAAACCTGTCATTAGTTAATTTCTTTTTTGTATTTTAATTTGCTATGTTTGCACGTACACTACATTTGTTTTGATGTCTATTTTTATTAAACAGATTCAGTCAAAAGGTAATGGTAACAGAAACCCTCTCCATTGTCAATAAAAAAATACTTCCAGTTCTCTGTTTAAGCTTGCTTTCTAGTGATACAACATTTGTCTAGTGAACTATGATGAAAACCATTCTTTCAATGACTCAGAATCTAATATTTCACCTCAAAATGTAGTTTGCCACAAGAGGGAGTACTAAACTAGATTATGGAAGTGGTTTTAAATTTTTCTTCAATGTTGCTTGAGCAGAAACAATGGGAAAGGGCTTTTAACCTCACCTGAAAATGGAAATTTTGATTCATAGAAATAAAATGATACAGAAACTATGATATTAAAATGCCACAAGTAGATCTGTCTTTATTCTTATACCACTGAGTTAGCTTTCTATCACAGAAATATCTGTGACAATTAGCTTATAAAGACAAAAGGATTGTTTTGACTGACACAGTTTTGGAGTTTCCAGTCAAAGGTCAAGCAGACCAATTGTTTTGAGCCTCTGGTGAGCATGCGGGATGGCAATGATGAAGAGCGTTCAGGAGGCAAACTATGTGCCTCATGGCTGGGAACCCAGTGAAAGAAAAGGGCTTCTGCCCCACCATTCTCTTTGAGGGCTTCTTCCCCAGGGATCTTATGACCTCCCTTAGAGCTCCTCCTCCTATAGTCCCACAGCACCTTCCAGGATCAGTACCTGGAAACCAAGCCTTTAACCTATGGGCCTAGGAAACAGGAAATATACAAACTGTAGAAAGCAGTCAGTTACTAAAGTCAGTCTCTGCTTCTCAGTGATCAAGTAAGCAAGATTAATCATTTGTAATAGATTGTAACATACAGTGATACAAAAGATCCAGCTACCTCCCTCAGAAAAGCAAAAATATGCTTTATAAGAAAACTTCTGCCAGGCTCCAAAATCTATTTCATGTGCTGAGCTTAGAATCTCAGTATTTTTCCTCTTGACCATCACAGTTATGAATTGTGACATTTTTAGTGATCAGATCTAGACTCTTCAAATAATTTTAGATAACTAAAACTACTTCTTAAAATGTAAGGTACATTTAATTTGCATATATTTAATATATTCAAAACAAAGATGAATATTTGGAAAACACTATTCTAGAGATCTTTGAAAGTACTTTTTATTTTCATTTTCCTAACGTCTTACAATAAAAAATTCCATGAAAAAAACAAAAGCAGTCACACAGAATGTATTTTGGCAAACAGCATGACTACATGCTTCAGTAACATTATATTGTTGTAATAAAAGATACATGTAATTTAAAATATTTTAGATACTATTTAATGAAAGTGATTTATGGTGAGTATTACAATAGAAAATTTTCTTTCTTTTTCCCAAATCATAAGCAGTCTGACGATTTAAGTGTACCTTTATTGACCCTGTTTTAGTCATGTGAGAGTAACAGTACTTTCTCTGACCTTCTAAAGGAGATAAATTTCCTCAATGAGACATAAGAAATAGTTACTTCCCCATTCTCATGCGGTGTTTTCCAGTCCCACTCAACTGAAAAATAACCCAAGCCTGCTTGTTGAAGTGTCCCTTTGGATGAGATTACCAGGAAAAATGTGAAAGTGGACAAGAGATGCAACTTTTACACAATTGTTGAATCTGCCTGAGCTCATAACTTACAAATAAATAAGAAGACACATTCAGTTAAAGAATGTGCCATTTCAGATTAAATGATTTTTTCATGTAGAAAAAAATAAGAAAATACTTTTTAATGCTAAGACATTAAAATAGTTTATTTTTAAGTACTACAGTTCTGATAATAGATAAAATTGTACCCAATAAAAAAGATATTTCAAGAAACCCAGCAGTTTCAAATTATATAGCCTCTATCTAGTTGGATTAATTCAGAGTACTAAAATAATTAAAGATGCATATATTTATTCAGGCATAACAATCAAGAAGGCAAGTTAAGCAAATAAGAATTTATTTGGATAAACCATTTATTTTGTAGCCTACAGTTCAAAAAGAGCTAATATTTTCAGAATGTTTTATACAGTCTTTAAACTATTTTTATGACACAAACAAGTAAATTCACATCTATTATCACTCACAGATATTTCCTTTACCCAAACTATTATGTTAGGACAATGTGTTCTTGAAAATAATGTTCCCAAATAACTAAACGATTGAGAAATACTTGGAGAATTTTCCAAGATTCAACGGGCATGGTACAGGTTTTGTGCTTAAATGCATTCTTTGATAACTGTTCATTATCTACTTATATCTACTCTAGTTATTCAGTACATTACCATAAGCTCATTAAAGACTAGTTTTAAATTTCTATTAAAAAGTCTTCCTAATTTTATAGAAGTTTAATTGTAAAGATATGTTTGGACGTAATTTTTACATGTGTCATCAGTTATATAAAATTATAGCTTCCACAAAAATAACTATGGGTTTTTGGCTTCTCTTGGAAACCTGAGGCTCTTGCAGCAGGACATCTGTCTCCCTCCCTCCTGTTACACATTCTTCCAGAAGCAGGCAGGGCTCTCCTTTGATGGAGCAGGCGCTCTCCAGGCTTTACCATTCCCTATTGACCTGAAATACAGGCTAAGTGGCTCAGGCTCACTGAAAACCTCACTGACATTACACTAACCTATCTGGAAAGTCCCTTCATCTGCATCCTAATGTTAAAGCCTTTACCTTTCATTCTTCAGAGCTTTCCTTGCCACCCTACTTCATTTGTGTTATTTCTTTGACTCCTTAACAAAGACAGGATCATTAAGAAGTAAATTAAGAACCTGAGACATGAGTAGGGGCTCTTGGGAGCCTTCATCTCCCAAGATGCAAAGATTGGGTTGAGTCATCTTTAGATTCTCTGCCAGGCATGTGATTTCCCTTGTCTAAGTAACAGAGGGACCACCAGGAAGAGCTTTAACCCTGGCTTCCTGCTTTCCCTCAGGAAATATGGCCACACAGATCTCCCTACCTAGACAATACCTTCATCTGTCTAGATAATTGCCTAAAATTCCCCATTTTATCTATTTCACTTAGAAAGAGTAGGCATCTAAAGAATCTTAAGAATATTCAAAATTTTAATTATTTTTTGACATTGAATTGTGTTTTAAATTTTGTCAGGAAATGTTTATAAGAGCCACATTTAATTACAGTGGATTTTTAGGGGGAATAATGTTTTAAGCATAAAATTGATACATTTTTCTTATAGCACTGAACAACATATGGTGAGCCATGTTACAGGCAACTGAAAAACCATACAATTGAGGCAAATCAGACAGGTTCTTTCACTAGTTTTCATGAGACTGGTTTCCTAGAAGTTTTACATTTCACATTTCAATTGGCAAGTCATTTTTCTGTGAATTTTTATTTCTGGGAAGTAACTCAAATAACTTAATTCGAACTACAGAATTAACACAAACCAATTCATTATAGAAGCAAAAATCATGATGCCTTTTTCAGCACTTCTTCTATGTGTCCAAAAATGCTGGGGTCTTCAATTGTGGGAGTTATCTGGAAAGAAATTTAGTCATATGAATGCCCCTCTACACTCATTATAATAAAAATGACTATATGCAATGTAGTATTTCACATTATCTTACATTATCCTATAAAATATACAAAATGGGGAATTTTGAACCTACTATTTATAGTTCTATTTATAATCTTCCAAAGCAATAAACAAATGGCTTAATGAACAAAATCATTGGTCGCAGATGATACTTCAGAGTTCCTTTTAAGAATGTTTCTAGCGCGGGATTTAGGTCAGTGGTTTTGCCGACTGCTGCGCAGGAGCAAGGACCCGAATTCGATCCCCGGTACCAAAAAAAAAAAAAAAAGTCTTTCTAAATATTCCTTTACAATAGATTATATTCTAATTAAAGTGATTCCCTTCGGTTGGGCTGTCCCCTCCCTGTGAAGTGCATTAAGCAGCTCTCAGAGCAGTCACCGCTCTGTGGTGAGAGGCCCAGGAGCCACGGCCCCTTTCTCTCTTGTCTGCAGTGGCCGTAATCTT
>NW_004624837.1:543194-612243 GCF_000247695.1 Heterocephalus glaber | reverse complement strand
ATAATAGGAAGAGAAGGTCTAAAGGAGCAGGGGGAAGTGGGAGGGGCAGGGGAACAGAATGAAGGGAAAAGAAAAAATATGAGAAAAGGAAAAAAATGGAAACAAAATCTTTGCAAATAGGGAAGGGTGGAGGGGTTGAATGGAGGGCAGTGGAAGGGCAAAAAAATAAGAACCAAGATACTCACATAATGGTACAAGATCCCAATGATGAATGTAACTGTATTTTATAATAAAAAGTACCAATAAACTTAATGGGAAAAAAAACTTCAGGGGTCCTTCCCCTTTATGAATTTATTATTCAGGAGCCCAAGTGAATAGCAGAGAAAAATTTCTTCATTATCTATAAATGAGGTGGGGAGAAGGAACTATTCGGAAATATTCCAGAACATTCTATTTTTTCTTAACAAAGTCTACCCTCAAAAAACAAAGAAACGAAAAGCTATTCTGTCAGAGCCTAAGTGACTGGTGTTTTATCAGAGCCTAACTGACCTTGGAAAGAAAGGACTATCTAACTCCAAGGTCACCTGGTCATCTTGTCCTATCTGAATTGGGAAGAAACTGAGAGCATTGGTGAAGTTTACAGTCCAGCAGCAAGAGATTGAATCCAGGACTAGAGAATATGTTTCCTCAACTCACACTTTACCATCACATCAATAAAGGCTTACTTCATGCTTAAGGCTTGCTCAGAACATTATGTTCATATTTCAATAAAAAATTACAAGGCAAAATGAAACAAAACAAAACCCCACAATTTTAAGCAGCCACAAAAGGACTAGAACCACTCTAACTTGGCAAGAATGTTGGAATTATGAGGCCAGGAACTTTAAAAGCTATCATTATTATGCTGAGGCCTCAAAGTCTTAGAAGTGAAACTGTCTAAATACTTTGGACCTCACATCACATTACCATGTGTTCTGGATGCCAGAAATGGAACTATATTATTTGATGTTTACATTGCTGGGTGTTAATCTTGCTTTGGCTTAATCTCTACTTAATCATTTTCCAATTCTGCCTTTTTGCAACAGCAATTTATACCCTGTCACAATATATCTTGGTGTTTTGCACCTTGATTTTTTAAAATTTTTATATGGGGCTAAAACTTAATTTCCTTGAGTTTTAGATGAACCTTCAGACTTGGACTTTGAGCAATGTTGGTGCTGTTAATACTTGCAGACACATGGAAACAGATTAAACATGTTTTGCATTGTGAACATGAACTTTTGGCCTCTGGGGGAGCATAATGCCATAGTTTAGATCTGAAATGTCCCAAAGGTCCGTGTTATAAAGGTTGATTCTCAGTTTGTGGTGCTAAATGTGCTCTTGGAGATGGGGACTAATGAAAGCTCTTAAGTCATTGAATTGTGCCTTGAAGAGAACTGAGGGATGAGTGACAGTGTTTCTCTCTCCCACTATTTCCTGGCTGTTATGAAATAAACAGCTTCCTCTGCCACGTGCTACCCTCCATGATAGGCTACCTTACCACAGGCCCAAAACAACAGGGACAAATAATCATGGGCTGGAACCTACACAACTATGCACTAAAATAAAATTTTCCTCTCTTTAATTTGATTATCTCAGGTATTTTGTTACACAACAGGATGCTGAACAACACAGGGACTTAATGGAAAAATTAGAAAACACTCAGAAATGCAATGTAGGCTAAACAGAAAGATAGAAATTCTGAAAAGAAAAAGAATCAAAAGAAAGTGTAGACATAAAAAAATGCCGTAACAAAAACAAAGAATGCCATTGATGGGTGAGTTAGTAGACTTCTAGTGGCTGACGAAAAAAATGTATAAGCTTAAAGATCTCCGAAAAGATGTTACACACACATAGTAAGAACACCAGAAGAAAAGAGCAAATACAAGAAATATTTGAAGCAATAATAACAGAATATCTCCAAAATATTATCAGACACAAAAAAATACAAATTCAGAAATCTCAAAAAACAAACACCAAGCAGGGTAAATCCATATATATTTTTTAAAACTTATACATAGGCATATCATATTAAAACTTCAGGAAATCAAATACAAAATGTTTTTAAAATCTTAAAAAAAATACCATACTTACAGAGTATCAAAGGAAAGAATCATATGTAACTTTTCCTCAGCAATCATGTAAGCAAGAAGAGGGAGAATCATCAATTTATATTTCTATATCCTGTAAAATTTTCTTTATAAATGCAGGATTTTCTCAAACAAAAAATTGAGATAAATTTTGTTGCCAGGAGAAAAAAATACATATATATGAGCTTATGCATATGTAAGATGAATGACAGTATCGATACAAGGGTGAGGAAAGGAAAATAAATATTATTTCATTATTTTTAAATGAATTGAGGTTAGTTGTACATTGCAAACTGTAGGGCAAAAGCTAAAAATGCAAAACAAATCAGAATTGACATCTAAGAAGGAAGATGAAATGGAATCCTGTGAAATGCTCAATAAGAATAAAAACACAGACAAAAGAAGACAAAAACAGAATAAAGAACAAAAACAACAAATAGAGGGGCCGGGGATTTAGCTCAGTGGTTCCACCGCCTGCCTCGCAAGCGAAAGGACCAGAGTTCAATCCTCGGTACCACAAACAAACAAACAAAAAAGAAAATAGTAACAAATATGGTAGATAATAAACCAATCAATAATAGTCACTTAATGTCTGTGCTCTAAGAGTGCCAAGTAAAATATAGATGATGCAGAAACACTCTTTGTTTGAAGAGAAAGATGAAAGTTTTCAGGAAATAAATGGAACCAAAATATCTTAAACAAGAAGAGCAAAAATATCTTCAAACGAAAGGGGGAAATATGAAGGAAAAAAGAAGCAAACAGAAAATTAATAATAAATTAGTATTTATAAATATATCAATAATTGATTTAACTGGTAGTCAAACACGAATAAAAAACTAAACATTATCGAATTGGATAAAAATAAAAGCAAGACTCCATCAAATGTTATCAGAAGCCTGCACAAACCATAATGATCTAGATAGGTTAAAAAGATGAAAGGATAAAAAGATAAATGGTGCAATCATTATTCAAAAAAGATACAGTGGTAATATGCTTTTCATACAAAGCAGTCTTCAGAACAGAAGAAATTATCATAGATTTAAAAACCAATACATAAAACAACAATGCATTGTAAACAAGTAATTTTCATCCTAGAAATGCAACATTAAATTTAACAGTTAAAATTAAGTAATAGAACTCATATAACAGACTTTAAACATACACACATGCACATACATTCTATCAATAGATATAGAAAAAATGCTTGAAAATGTAATGCTAATTCATGATATTTTAAAAAATGTACTCAACAAATTAGGAATAGAAGAAAATGTTCTCAATTTGAAAAAGGGTACCAACAGAAACACCTATAGGTAACACCATTGTTAAATAAAAGGTAATGGGTGTTTCCACCCTAAGATCAGGAACAACACAAAATTTTTGCTTTCACTCTTCTTAATTAGTGTCATATCAGAAGTTTTAGCTAGTTCAAAAAGGCAAGCAAAATGCATAAAGAACAGACATTCACATCAAAAAGGAAGAAATAAATCTATTTACAGACAACACAATTGTTTACAGAGAAAATTTGAAGAAACCTTAAAAATATCCTCCTAGAATTAGGAAGATTGGTAAGCTCACAGAACATATATTAGTGTGCCAATATTATTATACAAAAATCAATATTTTTTCTATTCACTAGCAATAAAAATTTGGAACACATCTTTTTAAAAATTACTATTTTAAAAATGGAAATAAAGTCTTTGTAAATAGGGAAGGGTGGAGAGGGTGGAGAGGGTGAAGGGAGTGCTAGGAATGGGGAAAAAATAAGAACCAAGATGCATTATGTAAAGGTACAATTCCCAATGAGAAATGTAATTGTGTTGTATACCTACAATGTACCAATAAAAGAATTTAATAAAGTGCAAAAAAAAAATTATTATTTTCAGAAGCTGGGGATTTATTTCAGTGACACCATGTCTGCCTCACAAGGGCAAGGTCCTGAGTTTGATCACTGGTACCAAAAAAAAAAACAAAAAAACTTTTTACAATAGCTAAAATTAAATAATTGACTAAATCTCTCAAAAATTCAGAATCTCCTAGAAGAAGTGTGAAATATCAGTGAAATGTATCAAGAAGACCTAAATAAGTGAAGACAGCCATAAAATTCAGGGCTGGAGAGATTCAATATGGATTAGATAGCCATTTCCCCCAACTATCTATAGATTTAACACAATCCTAATCACAATATATTCACGGATTCATTGTAGCTATAGAAAATGTCCTAGACAAAATCCACATGGAACAGCCAAAGGAATAGAAAAAAAGAAGAGTAAATCCAGAAGACTTATACTACCCAAATTTAAGATACAGCAGAGGTACACTGTTGAGATAGTCTGTTCATGAAAAGATAAATGATTAACAAAACAAATGAGATGCTCTAGAAAAAGACCTACTCAAATATTATCAGCTGATTTTGGAAAAAATATGCAAAGGAAACAATAAGAAAAGACAATCTTTTTAACAAGTGAAGCTGGAAAAATTGGCATCCATTAAAAAATAATTATCAATGTGCACTTGCACTAGGTATAAAAATTTAAGAAAATGTAAATTTAAAGTAATATAAAGTGAACAATAACAAAATTAAATATATACTTAAAACTATGAAACTCTTAAGTGAAAACAAAAAGAAAAAAAATCTTTGCAACATTGGTTTAGAAGAAATTTCTTAAATATGAACTGAAAATAATTGTTGGTAAAAGAAAAAAATACTGGGAAAAAATCCTTTTTATCAAGAGGATACAGAAAAGAAAGAAAACACAAGCCACAAACTAAAAAAATATTTGCAAAAGACTTATCAGACAAAGGAAAATACAATATATGTAAAGAGCCTTCAAAGTTGAAGAGCAAAAAAAAATATGTAAAATTTATTAGATATTTCACTAAAGAAGATATATGGATGGAAAATAAACGTGAAAAAATGGTCAATGCAAATTAAATGCATTTAAATGCTTAAATGCAAATTGAAAGTGTAATGAAATATTATACACATTTTAGAATGGTTTAAATGGGACAAGATGAATTTCTGGAAAGAACAGGAAGAAATAAGAACTCTCAGATACTTCTAGTGGGTATGTAAAATAGCACAGCCATCCTGGAAAACAGTATGGCAGTTTCTTATAAACCCAAACGTATTTCTATCATACAACCTAACAGATACACTAGAGCCTAGAGAAGGGAAACAAGTTATATACAAAATGTTGTACTTGAATGTATACAATGCTAGTATTTATAATTGCTCAGAGTTAGAAACAACTCACACTCCTCATATGAGTGAATGGATATATAAGCTCTTTTAGAAAGCCACGAGATGGATTACAACACAACAATATAAAAGGGCAAACTATTGATATAAAACAATTTGGATGTATCTCGGATTTTTTAAAGTGAAATAACATTGTCAAAAGATTTCAGTAGTGTATTATTTCATTTATATGCCATTCTAGGTAAGGCAAAAACATAGGAACAGATTAAAAAACAGAGTGGCCAGCAGTTACCAGGGGCAGAATACAGAGATGATGTGAGAAAATTCTTTGGCAATGTTGAAATTGTTACTCATCCTATCTGTTGTAATGGTTAAATATATATACATATATATGTGTGTGTGTGTGTGTGTGTGTGTGTAAATCAATAACCTACAGTCAACTAGTAAGTAGCAGGAATTAAATATATATAGGGTCTCGTATTAAAAAAACAAAAGAATGGATTGGGAATATAGTTCAGTTTGAAGGCCATGAGTTCAAACACAGTAGCACAAAATAATAAGAACAAATACATGAACTGTTTAGGATAGAGAAGAATATTAAAAATCTACCTAGAAGAAAGTGAGAATACAGAGATATAGGATGAATGACACCTCTGTTGTATATGAAGGGCTCAGTAACTTTCCAGGTGGGATAATTTAATTTCAAAATTTCTTCACTTCAGCATTGTTTCTGGACACTACTTGAACTAGTGTATCAATATTCATCAATACCTCTTCAATGGCACCAGCAGAAATCCTGTGACCTGCAACATTTATGACATCATCAACTCGAGACATAACATACACATAGCCTTCTTCATCCATGTAACCAGCATCCATAGTGTCATAGTATCCCTGAAAATAAGAATAAATAATGTTTTATTAACATGCATTGTTGGATAATGTAATTTTAAAGTTGGTATAATATAAAATGTGATAGGAATAGATTTATTGTATTTATTTGCCTTTTTTATAACTACACTCTGAAGTTAAATTATTTTGGTTTTGAAATCTTCCTAGAATCTCTTTGCTCCTCTAAGAGCCAGGAATTAGATAAAGCATTCTTATACATGTGCAAGTTAAGTGTTTGAACATAAGACTTGTAAAGTTTATGAACTCAATTACATTTTTTAATGGAGAAGTAATAGCTCAGTATTTCCAATATAATTTTGCATTACAAAGTAATTCTTTGATAAAGTTTTTCTCTAATTGTATTAAATTTTAAAACTATAAGCCTTCCTATGAATAATTGCACAATAAATCACTAGTTTATTAACATAGGTTAAGACTGGACTCAAATTTCAATGAAATTTAATAGTAAGAAAGAAATTTAATTTTTAATTAAATTAAAGTAGCATATCTTTGCTGGCCCAGCAATCACAACAGAATGAAGAATCAAGAAGAATAAGAAATAGAAAAACATATTACTTTCTCTAATGCTTCTGACGTTTTGATACCTACAATCATGAGAACAGTTTTAGCACAAACACTGGCTAGTCAATGTGTTTCTTAACCTTTTTGAGACTCAGTATGTTTGTATGTTAAATGAACTAATGAACTACTCTACCTTATAAGAATACTTTAAAGCCTGTCTAAAATGGTGTACAGGACAGACTCTGGCTGGAGCTCTTATAGCAATTGCTATGGTCATTATTAAGGTAATGAATTCTAGAGCTGGGCTGTTTTGGTTCAAATTTCAACTTCATCATGTATCACCTATCTGACCTACCCCTTCTATGCCATTATTAATGCCTCAGATGAGAGGCTTGAGGTTGGGTAACAAAGTAAAGAATTGCTTCATGTAGTTTAATCACATATTGAGACTTGGAGGGGATTTGTTGGAGCTTTGAATGTTAAAGGTGACCATGTCAATATCACATGCACAAATTATTTGCCATTGTCAGTTTGTAATTAATCTTATTAGTACCATGATGTCTTAACTGTGGCCCACCAGGTGGATAGATTGGAGTGACTGGAGCCTTGCAGACTGGCAAATCTTTCCTGCCACAGTCCATCAGGGGAACATTTAATCTTGGTTATTGAGGTTATTTCTACTCTGAGACATCTTTCTAAAGGAAGCTGTTTTAATTCTTGTCATTTGTCTAGTTGATTAGGTTGTCTTTCACTCACAAATAATAAAGACAGAATACTAAATACTTGGAATAGCTTTTTTATTAAATTTTAATCATCCATTCCTCTTTACCTACTGCATAATGAGGTCAAAATATCACTCTCAGACAAAAAAATGTAAAAGAAAAAAAGTGAAAGGACAGCAGAGAGAAGATGGGGGACCTTGGCATGTATCATCACTGAAGTGCTAATATGAGCACAGGCCACCTCACCTTGACATAGAGTAGTAATGGGTAAATGGCAAAATGTGAACCAGCAAGACAATCTTTGTTAACCAAGACACTGACAGCAGGGTGGGCTTTGAGAAAACTGCCTTTTTCTTGTACCTTGATTCTTAAGTGGAACTTTATTTTATTTCATTTTATTTTTGGTACCAGGGATCGAACTCAGGTCATTGTGCTTGCAAGGCAGGCAGTGGCACCACTGAGCTAAATCCCCAGCCCAAGTGGAACTTTAAAATAAAGAGCTCAGGGAACATTTAGAAAAAGATGTCAAAAGAGATAAAAGTGTGGAAAAATACAACTCTGTACAAATCAAATGAATTTTATTCAAATAACCAGGTGTAGAGGAGATTAAGTGATCTCAATGACAGTGTGTAATTCTAAGTAGTTTCTGTCACTCTGTACAGAGAAATCCAGTGGGTGAAATAATAATTTTTTTTTTTAATGGAGTTAGCAAAATCCCTCTCAAAAAATTCTACTTTTGAGAGCTTAGGAAAAGCTGTTAAGAGAAACTGAGAAATCTATATATATTTATATATAATATAAATATATATCTCCTTTAGCTTATGATTTGGGTGTTCTTATCTATGAAAGCTGGAGACTGGCACGGGAAACTGTTAGGTTTTTTTAATCCGTAATTCTAGAAACAAATTGCTCAATTAAATAGATTAAAGTTATAGAGAAGTATAGAAAAAATTTTTAAAATATTTTAAAGTTCTTACAGGAAATTTTTCAAAATATAAATGCTTGAACGCTTCCTGATTCTTCCAGAGTCCTGAAAAAGCCCCCGGTGGTAATGGCAACCTTATGTAAAAACACAGCAATTAAAATGATGACAAAGTGATAATAAAGACAAATTGATTAGAACTATTATTTTTCCAGTGTTGTGGGTAATTACAATTCAAATATGATACTAAAATGTAGGCCTAATCTGCTGGACATATTATGTGTAATTGAGGCCTAAATACTTCACCGTGTCACAGCACAATTATTGAAGAACAGCTGGAGTTTGTGAAAAGTAACAAAAGGCACACACATTTGGCATTCAAACACTCATTAGCAATGATCACTATTTCAATAAGGAGCTTAACATCTGCAAAAATGAACTAAAAATGCATAACTAAATCACTTTCTAAGAGAAATGGTTCCAGCATAAGAAAATAAATTTAAGGAGTCAAGATAATGAACTGTCACCTGTTCCTGTATGTGTAATGGAATGTTCTAATTACGCATCCAGTGTACAATTTTATCTCAATGTGCTTCCCTCCCTGTAAAATCCCTCTTCCTGTTGATTTTTCTATTCCCTCTTACTACCCAGCAATATGTATTTTCTTACTCCTTACTACATGGAAATCTTGAACATATAGAAAATAAGGAAAACACATTTCTTTTCTTTCTCAATAATTTTCCATATACTTCCTTCTTTTATAGTATCAAATAGGTGTTACACATATCACAAGGCTATATCCCTCCATACAACTTATCTATGACTTATCTGTCTGTGTTTATATAATGAATGAACAAATTCTTATCTTGATTCCCTGTAGGAAGTGACTACTGAAAAAGGCAATCACTCTCCTTGTTTTCTTGTCACAAAATGTTCGTATTTTATACTTTTAAATTTTAGATACCATAGAACTTGAGAACTTTCAAAAACTTTCCTTATAAAATAAAAAAGTATCACTAAGTGGAGTGATGACTCACAATTCAGGTGCTAAACAAAACAACACAAGAAAAAACTGACAAGGAAGTAGAGACAACTACTGTCCACCTAAGGTGACATCACACATCCTCTCCATAAGTAGTGTTTTCAATTCTGATAGGACCAGAGGTAAAAGCTATGGTCAGATGCCCATGTCAGTGTTAGACCACCATGGATCAGAATTCTACTCTCACATCTGTAGGGCAAAAGCAAACAAAACAAAGCAAAACAAAACAAAAACACTGCTAGAAATGTGAGTAACCAGGTGTGGTTCCACATCCCTGTAAAGCCAGCTCTCTTGGGAGGCTGAGGCAAGAGGATTGGAGCAAGTTCAAGGCTAGCCTTGGCTACACTGTGAGTTCCAGGCCAGCCTAAACTATACAGCAAGACCCAGTCACAAAAAAAAAAAAAGATGTCTCCTAGGCGAGCAGCTGATGTTCCCCATTTCCACCATGTTCAGCCTCCCAGGAGCTATGGTGAAGACTTCCTCCTCAAGTCATATTATTGTAGGGTTGTAGTGTAATTTTTCCATGTATACCTTTTTTTTTGGTACTGGGGATCAAACTCAGGTCCTTGCACTTGTGAGGCAGGCAGCAGAACCACTGAGCTAAATCCCTGGCCCCCAAGTCATAGTACAGTAACTGCTATTGTAATAATGATAGGAAATACACTACATCAGAGGAAATATGCTACATCAACATTTCTTGATTTCATATATTTATATAAATGCATGAAAGCATTTTTTAAACTTAAAAATATAAAAGGTAAAGAAAGGCAAGTGTTTTGTTGCTATTGCTCCTATTACTATTTTTGTTCATCATTAAATCTGTTTGAAGGCTGCAGGCTGAAGCTGGTAATGGTTCCTGTTTCTTTTAAGTGACTTTGTATGGTAATCCTTTTAAATCAGCATGCAAATAATTTTGCTTCACCATTCTGTTTTAAATCATCTCCTTAATATTTTTCAATAAAGGATAAAACTCATTATTAAGCATTGAAGTAAAACATAAATAAAGGCACATAAAAATAAATATTTCTTGGGTAGTACAATAGGCAAGTGATACTGATGAATTATCAAATTTTTTTAAAGAAGGAATCTGCATAATCAGATCTTTGTTCCAAGAATATTGTGTGGATGAGCTGGGTAACTGGAAGCCATAGTAAAGGATGAAAAGTAAGTATAAGGGATGAAGAATAGAGAATTAAAGGTGACTGAAGTTTTCAGTCCACTTCACTGGTGATAAAAATGCATGAATCATAAATGCAGTAAAAGCACTATTTTCAGAATAAGTGGCATACTGAAATTTGGAGAAGTGGAGATAAAGAATTTGGTTTAAATGTTAAAAGTGAGGAGCCTGGGGCATTATAGGCATATGGAGAGCCATTAATAAGATGCCAAGAAATCTACATCTGGAATAATGCAAATCACAAGAGAGATGAGACTGAGGATGGGGTGGGATTATATATATATATTTATTAATAATATATATATTATATATCCCCAGATGGGGTTTATGGAAGACAAAGGTTAAATATAGTGAGTGTTAAAGAAGGATTAAAGAACAAATGTCATTGAACAAAAAGAAAAAGAAAATCACAGATGTATGGGAACAAAGAGAACATAGTATCCAAGGAATCACAAAAAAAAAGTATTAGTAATGGTCAAGTGTTCAATAAGGTCAAATGAAGGTTAAATTGTGTTTGGGAATGGGTTTTACGTAGTAATGAAACAGTAGTTATGACAATTTGAATAGTCTTAGAATTGTAATTTCAAGCAGGTGGGATCAGGTGACAGGTGGGCTTACGATGGAGCAAGATGAAGAAAGTAAGTAGCAGCAATAATGTTGGATGGACTCTACTTTGTTTAAAAGTTTGTGAGTAGTTTAATGCAGAGAGGCAGGTTGATACAGGATGGAGAATACTTGAGTGTAAGTAGCCAGTGAAGAGAAGACTAAGGTATGAAAGTGAGAAAACACCAGGGGAATTATTCAATTTATTCATTCATTCATTCACATGTGCAGTAACTCTTGTACTCATTTTCTGAATTCATTCAATGTTTGTTTTGTGCTTGGTATTTTTTTCAGACATTGTGCCAGGCATTAATAATGCATAGATATAAATCATGATCTTAGATATATGGAGATTCTAGTATATAGTGAACATCAAGAAATTTAGCATTTTAAAAATACAAATAGAAAGGGAGAATAATACGAATGATATCTACATGATTAAGCTAGTAAAATAGAAATATTCAAGATGTTTTCCAGGCATGTTTTCCAGCAGGTAGCAAAACTGCTCTAACAGACGCTCTTGTAAGAAAAGTTTTCATTCTTACTCAAGATGTGGAATTGCTGGAAATGATACTTGTGTGTGTCTCAAGTAATTTTTAAAATTCTCCCAGAAAACTACTTCATTATTCACAAATCTAATGGAAGATCAGGCTAGAAAATAAAAAAGGAGACTGTAATGGGTAAATAATAAGATAAAACAGAGGAAATGCTTTCTGTTCCTCTCAGTACTGAAAATTGTATCTACAGAGAACTGTGGAAAGATCCACATAATACATTTTTTAAGCATAAACAAAGAAAATTTCCAGATTTGGAAGTATTTATTATATATATATATATATATATATGATATATATGGCATACATTATATATTATATATGAAACATACACAGTGTACAGGAAAACATGTGAGAAGGGAAGCAACATGTATATGACACAGAGGAGATATTTTGTAGTTTTCCATTTGTCTTACTGCTATCTCAAGGATTATCCAAAATCCAACATCAAGTACAATTCTCCTTTCTGCAATAATGGTACACTAGGGATCGTCTGAAGTTATAGAAAAAGAAAACTTTTTATGAAGTTACAATAACAGAAAAATCATTGAACTGGCAGAAAGAAAGAGAAGATATGAAAATACTAAGACATGTGCGGGTGAATGGATATACTCATCCTTCAAATTCAAAATCAAATGCAACCACCTTGCGATATCTTCCCCAATTCTTCCAAGCAGAGTGAAAGGGAGACTTTTGTTATAACTCCTCCACTTGTGCATCAGGAGTTCCTTTTAGAAAAAAATCCTTTCCAAAGAAACCATCCTCAGGGAGAAGAAAAGCAACTAGACAGCAGGGCTACCTATACAGGTGGGAGGGGTCAGGGTGCTGACAAATCTTTAGAGACAGAGGGATGAAAATGTCCATCATCCTGGTTGAAAATGTCCATCACATTTTTGACTGATGTAAACTATAAAACTCCTAGATGGCTTCTACACCAAGCAAAGGATTGTCTGTATGTTCTGTCTTTCAAGAATCCCTAAGCTTCAGAAACACATTAAAGACATACTCCTGTTCCCTAGAGAATTCTGGAGTTAAACCCCAACATTGCACTTTCAGTTCTTCAGATGAGATTTTTAGATTTTAATACAAAGTTACTTTTTATCTGTCTCGCAAAAACTGCCTAAGCCATAATTTCTTTTTCTCTGAGCAGACAAGACTTGTTAGTAATATAAACTCTAGCTGTGTAATTACTAATGGTGCTTATTTTCTCACGTCTAGAATGAGGATGACATTCATCTCCTTGCCTACCTTATAGTGCTGCCTACAATAAAATCTGCATATGAGATTTACAAAGGAGCAGGACTATATGTGACATGCTTCATTGTGCTCTAAGGATTCCTGGATAAAAAGAAAGATATCCTAGCTTGCTTCTAAGATGTTGGCACAGTGATTGAATTCCTGCTCTGAAGCTGTGAAGTGAACAAACAACATTAAAAACCAAAAGCTTAATATCTGGGGGATGAGAAATAGCCAGATAGTAAAGTAAAAGCCACTTGGATAATTCCACAGAGGTCCTTACATCCCACCACTGCTGCAGGGCACAGGTCAACAGACTGCAGAAGGGGCTGGGTAAGCCACACTTTCAACAGCAACAGTGGATCTGTTCAGAAAAATGTGACTAGCAGAGAGCAGGCTCCAGAGACCTATGGATTTAATAACAGTGAGCCCTGTGGTACTGAGAAAGGCAATTGCACTTAAAATTTTCTTTCATGCTCTGTTCGCTGTTGCCTGGAAATTACTGACTCATAGTTTTATTTCTGCACTTTGGAGCTCTCCATGCAATTATAGGAGCGCCTTCTAAAATTCACAAGTGTTTTGTATTCATAGCAACTCAGATAACTTCCCCCTAAATTAACTGCCTGAAGTAGGCTTCAAAATCAAAAGAATTATCTAACGTCCAAATGGACATGAAGTTTTCTCTTCCACTAGAAAGGTAAGTTCTACGAATGCAAGCCATTTTCTAAGACACTAAAACTGTACAATTCCTATTTATTATGACCTAGGGCCTATAATAGTTTAAGAATCACAAAAAAACTACTTTCATGTAGAGATTTCCGCAGAAGAGGAAAGAAATCATTTTCAGAATACTATGACAAAGCAGGTGGGAAAAACTGAATTTATCAAGAAGTTTAGTTGTTCATTTGTTTTTTCCCTATATCACTATTTCTAAACATGGATCTACATCAAGAAGTCTTACTAGTAAATGTTAATATGAACACATCCCACAGATAGTACAAGGAGCCACTGAAATTCTTGAAATGCCATTAGACTGACAGATTAGAATGAAATGGCTACTGGCCATGAGGGGTTCAAAAGGAAGTCCTTTCTTTTATAGATAAAAATGAGTCCTAAAAAGAAAGCCTTGCAAGAGCTTTTCTCTCTGGAGAGAATCTTTTTTTTCTGAACACACACACACACACACACACACACACACACACATATGATATTCTCATGATGTTTTCAAATATCTAACTTCACTATTAGCCAAAAGGAGGAATCAAATTCTGCCACAGGTCTTGACATGTTGCATCCCCATAATTTATAATGGAATCTCAGAGCCCTTGATCCATACAATAAACCATAGGACTTAGGAATATGGAGAGAAGAAAATAATTCTGAATCAGTGAAAATATAGACCATGGAGCACTTTAAAGGCAAGAGTTGTGTTACTTTCAAGGACTTGAAATAACACGAATGACCACAAGGAAAATTATTATAGTTTATTTGGAATATTGCTATTTTTTACTATCTCTGAATAGATATAGGGCAAACCCACCCATAATTAGAATGACAGAACCCCATGAGGGGTTTAAAATTGTGCTGGCATCAAATGCCACCTCTGGGATCTTAAAAGAATTGCCTTATGTATAGATGACTCACTTAGAGTTAGGTTATATAAAAGTGTATGCTGCTAGAGTGCTTTTAAAAGCTCTCAAAAACCATGTGTTTTGCTAAGCAAGTTAAAACATCCACCCACAGTCATATTTTTATTATTTTCATTACCAAGCTCTCCCTTACCCTGTTTTGTTTCCCCTAAAAGGTTATGTTTCAACCTGTTCTATGTAAATATGGATAACAATTCAGAGAAACATGAAAACAAATGGTATCTTCAATATTTAATTTTTCTTATTTTCTGAATATGTTGTATTAAAATTGAGATTTTAAAAATGTAATATAGAGTTTACATGCTTACTGAAAACATGAGTAGGGGAAAATATACCACACTGTCTTTTGTTAAATTTTTCTAAAATTAAAATATCTCTACTTCAAATAATATCTCTTTATTACTGCTTTACTTGTAAATTTCATAGCATTTAAAATATTAAAGGAAGGCAATCTTATACCAATCTGAGAATGTGAAGTACTAAGAGTTCTTTTGACATTTAATAGCAATAAATGAAACAGCAAATCCTTTTTAAGACCTGACATATAATGATCTTTATTTATAGCAGCTTATTCTGGTAAATTCTGCCACTTAAACCATATTAGTAAAGAAGTGAAAAAAATAACAAGAATCCGAGGTGATAAACCAATCTGTATCAATTGCTTAAATATCACATATTGTTTGGTCCCCAACTTAAGTTTCATTTCAGATAGCATAGCAATTTTAAATTGTGGCTTAAATCAAAGTAAATTTAAATATTTTCACTTCAAACTTTATCACTTTTGGGTCCATATTGAACTTGAGTTAGAAGAGGTGAGTCCAGGATCAGAATGGAGATAAAACTGTCACCTGGTCACCCTGCAGCCCAACTCGGGCCTTCCCTGACTCCTGGAGGAGGAGAGTCATGATTTTAAAGAACTAGAGCACTGGGGGAAGCTGTTTATTGGTGGTCTGAGCTTTGAAACTACAGATAAGAGTTTAAGAGAACATTTGGAGAAATGGGCACACTTGCAGGTTGTGTGGTGATGAGAGGTGCCCAAACAGAATGCTCCAGGGCTTTCATTTTTTGACTTACTCTTGCATTGCAGAGGTGATGGAGCAATGTGTGCTTGACCATACAAAGCTGATGGGTGTATAGTGGAGCCAAAGAGAACTGTTTCTAGAAAGGATTCAACAAAGCCTGGCGCCCATCTAACAGTAAAGGAAAATTTTGTTGGAAATATTAAAGAAGATACAGTAGACTATAGTTTGAGAGATGACTTTGAAAAGTATAACAAGATTGAAACCATCGAAGTTATAAAAGACAGGCAGAGTGAGAAAAAGAGATTTGCTTTTGTATCTTTTGATGATCATGATACAGTTGATAAAATTGTTGCTCAAAAATACCATGCTATAATGGGCATAATTGTGAAGTGAAAAAGCCCTTTCTAAACAAGAGATGCAGTCCAGTGGATCACAAAGAGGTCATGGAAGTGGATCTGACAACTATGGGTCGTGGAGGAAACTTGGAGGTAGTGGAGGGAATTTTGGCTGTGGTGGAAACTTTGGTGGAAAAGGAGGCTATGGTGATGGAGGAGGTGGCAGCAGAGGTAGCTATGGAGGAGGTGATGGTGGATATAATAGATGTGGAGGTGATATTGGCAGCCACGGCAGTGGTTCTGGTTACATTAGTAGAGGAGGATATGCTGGTGGTGGATCAGCATATGGAAACCAAGGTGTGGATAGGGTGGTCATGGAGGAGCATATGATGGTTACTGAAGGAGGAAATTTTGGTGGTGGCAGCTATGGTGGTATTGGAAACTATAATGATTTTGGAAATTATAATGGACAACAGCAGTCAAATTATAGACCCATGAAGGGGGGCAGTTTTGGTGGAAGAAGCCCTGGCGGTCCCTGTGGTGGTGGTTATGGATCTGGTGGTGGAAGTGGTGGACATAGTAGCAGAAGGTTTTTGAAAATAACAGAAAAAGACTAGAGTTCTTAGCAGGAAAGAGAGCAAGGAGTTTTCAGGAAAGCTGCAGATTACTTTGAAACAGTTGGCCCAAATGCATTAGAAGAAATGAAAAAATCTGCCATGAAAAGAATGATGGTCCATAGTCAGAAAAGTTACTGCAGCTTAAACAGGAAACTCTTCCGGTTCAGGACTGTCATAGCCACATTTGCAAAAAGTGCAGCTATGGATTAATGTAACGTAGTGTCAATTAGATGAACATTTCTGATGTCTTTTATTTGTTGTAGCTTTTTCTTTTTATTACATTGGGTATATTGTCCTGTAAATTGTGGAAGTGGGACCAGGAATAAAAAAATAAGGAATTTTAAAAGCAAACAAACAAACAAACAAATTTTAAGACTTTGGTCAATTAAATAATGACAAAAAATATTAACAAAATATGATATTTGGTGAGTCAAGAAATTATAATATACTAAATTTTGACTCACTAACTACCCATTTGGAAATCTATTTAATACAATAGCAGTTGTTAGAAAAGAAGAAAAGACAAAATCAAAAAGATATTCAATATGATATAATTTATATTCATACATGTTCAAAAAGGACTAAAAGACCAACAATGGAAAGGACTATTTCTAAAGGACAGAGAAAACATTATAAATGCTTAGCTCAGTAGTAGCCTATTTGCCTAGGATGTGTAAGGCCTTGGGTTTAACCCCTAGCCTCTCAGAAACAAAACTTCTCTGAGACAGGATCAAGAAAAAACAGTATGTAATGTGCCCCCAAAAATATTTAATTGATTCAACAATGTAAAATGTTTGTTAAAACATTGACAATCAAATACAGTTACATGTCACTTAATGATGGGATATGTGCTGATGTGTGGACATCAATAAAGTGTTTTTACACAAACCTAGAGTGTATAAGTCAATCACTTGGTGTGGCCTTTTGACTCAATTAATAGACATGATAAACATGAGAGTATGAGCAATTGTCAGCATAAAACACCACATAACTTACAGTAAAATTTTTCTTTGTAAGTAGCATTACACTCTAAAATAATGATAAAAACTACAATATAATAAATACGCTAGTAACAGTTGTTTATTGTCAGTATTATGTATGGTGCATGATTGTATGTGCTATATACTTGCATAAGACTAGCAACACAGTGGGTTTGACACTATGCGACTATGACACTAGTGAGTATGACAGTGTCACTAGGATGGAGGAATTTTTCAGTCTCAACACAAACTGATAGTAGTGTCATCATATACCCAGCCCAGGGGGTATAGCTCAATGGTAGAGCATTTGACTGCATATACACAGTCTGTCCTTGATGAAAACATTATTTTGCAGCTCAAGATGGTATATTACAATATTAACATTGTATTGCTGAGATGTAGGAGTATAGAAAGTTTATTTATTTATATTTTGATATATAAATTATTTTTATCATCTATATATTACTTATATAATCAGAAAAAAGTTATTCAAATTTTGCAAGATACATGTTTTTTAAGAATCGCATCTCTAACAAATAGAATGCAGAAGATCATCAGGAAGATCATACACCCTGATGAAGTGGGATTCATCTCAGGGATGCAGGGATGGTTCAACACGCACAAATCAATAAATGTAATACACTATATCAATAGAGCCAAAGGCAAAAACCATATGATCATCTCAATAGATGCAGAAAAAGCAATTGACAAAATCAAACATGCATTTATGATAAAAACCCTACAAAAAATTGGAATAGACAGTCTCTACCTCAATTTGATAAAATCCATCTATGAAAAACCAATAGCCAATATCATACTAAATGGTCAAAAGCTGAAATCCTTCACACTAAAATCAGGAACAAGACAAGGATGTCCACTATCACCGCTCCTGTTCAATATAGTTTTGGAAACATTAGCCACAGCAATTAGACAAGAGAAAGAAATAAAAGAAATAAAGATAGGAAGTGAAGAAGTCAAATTGTCATTATTTGCAGATGAAATGACAATCTATAAGAAGACCCCAAGAACTCCACCAAAAGTCTCCTAGACTTAATAACCAAATTTAGTAAAGTAGCTGGTTACAAGGTCAACACACAAAAATCAATAGCTTTCCTCGACACGAAAAACAGACTCATTGAAAGAGAAATAGGGCAAAAATTCCATTCACAATAGCATCCAAAAACCTGAAATACTAGGAATCAACCTAACAAAAGAAATCAAAGACCTCTTCTCTGAAAACTATAGCACTCTGGAGAGAGAAATTGAAGATGATATCAGAAAATGGAAAGACATCCTTTGCTTCTGGGTAGGAAGAATCAACATAGTGAAAATGGCCATACTTCCAAAACTGCTACACAGATTCAATGCAATCTCAATTAAAGTTCTAGCAGGATACTTCACAGACCTTGAGATGCCTAGAGGTCTCATTTGACCCAGCTATTCCCCTGCTGGGTATCTTCCCCAAAGAATTAAAAGAATCATAGCACAGTGATATATTTGCACCCATGTTTACAGTGGCACAGTTTGTAATAGCTAAAATTTGGAGGCAGCCTAATTGCCCATCAACTGAAGACTGGATAAAGAAAATGTTTTTTTTAAAATATATAATGGAGTACTACTCAGCCATAAAAAATGAGAGATTAGAGACATTCACAGCTAAGTGGATCCACATTGAGGCCATACTCTTAAGTGAAATAAATAGGACACACATGTGTAAATACCGAATAGTTTCTCTAGTGTGAGAAACTGAAAGTGTAAATAAGGACTAAAAGGTATAATAGATAATGTGAAATAGGAAGAAAAGGGGCAAAGGGGAAGGCGAAGTGGGAGGGGTAGGGGAAAGGAAAGATGGGTATAGAATTATATGAGAAAATGAAAAAATGGAAACAAAGTCATCATAAATAAGGAGGGATGGAGGGGTTGAAGGGAGGGCAGGGGAATGGGGAAAAAATAAGAACCAAGAGAGATTATGTAAAGGTTCAAATTTCCAATGATGAATGTCATTATATTGCATACCTAAAATGTACCAATAAAATTAATTTTAAAAATTTTAAAAAGAAAGAATCGTATCTAAGTTTTCTATATTATATAGTGCTCCCAAGTGTCAATCACAACAGAATTGGTACAATTCTCAAACAACACATAAGTTCATTCTGCAACCTCCTTTCTTGTAACTATCAATGCAATTACCCCATGGCCCTGTAACATAACACTTCTTCCTTTTAAATAATAGCATTGAAAATTTTGCTTACTTTACCACAATATTTCCTAAGCATCGAGCCTTCAATTTTTGCATGTTGTCATCCAAAATCATAACTACAAAATAGAACGTGAATAAATAGAAATTTGACTAAAAGCATATATTAAAATTTCCCATATTTTTAATATTCAATGACAAAAACTCTAGCTTAAAAAAGTAATCTTTTAATTCTTATGAGGCCATAGATACATATAAAAAGCTAAAAACATCTTACAAACATACAAAGTGTGCATATGTTTGATTCCTAATAAGATCATAAATTTTCTTTCTGAATCTTCCTTAAATACATTGTATTTCATACATGCCGATAATTTTATGATCTACTCTTGTCCATTTACAGCCTTCCATTCAGGAAAGAATGTTTAAAAACTCTGTTCATTTATTAAAAATTAATGAAAATTGTTTTAAAATGCATCAAAAAGGTTATACACAATAAAAACAAAGCATTTAAAAGTATGAAAAGCTAAATATCTACTTAGATTTCAATTAGGTACATTTAATCTTCCAAACATTATCCCAATGCTTTTGGTTCTATTTTAGTAAAATCTTGAATGTGTTTACATCAAAGCTTGTATCCACATTCAGTAACTGCTACTGCAAACTAGACATGAAGATAAATCATCATCATCTAGGCTTTAATAGATTCTTTATGTGGCTCCATTCATCCAGGTAATTCCATTGTAAACAGCTAGAAGAGGATATTGTCCCCAGTGGGGTGAAATGAATTGCTCCTTCCTGGTGTTCCTGGAGCATTTCATTATAAAACACTATTTTGACACTTATTAGGAAAGTTATAAATATCTGTATCTCACTAGGTAAGTTTATTAAAGTTGGAGGCCATGCTTATTTCATCTTTTGTTTTCCCCAAACCCAGGACATTGCCCAAATTACTATGTGCTTCTGGGAATTTTCTACTACCTCTCAGTTTTTCTGTCTACATTGAGAGATGGATTCCCTTGTTATTGTGTTGGCATTAATAATTGTTTGGGGGAGAAATGTATATAAAGTGACAAGTTTGCCACAGTACTCAATGAATTTGAAATTATTATATTACATTTAGTGCTTCTTTACACAGAGTTATTCCCTTCCACAAAAGTATCTTGCTTTTTTTTATAATAACATTGAATAGTATATTATGGTTTTGAATCTTAATAACCACAAAACATAAGTATTATCAACCATAAATTGACTAGTTTTTCAGTTATAGAAGCTTAACTTGTCCTGTGTAAAACCAATAGCTATTGCACAAAGAAACCTCTGAATTGAAGCTCCATGAGGCATCAAAGTTTAACTCTTTCTTACAGCTAGATATAAAAGTGGAACTGAAATACTAAAGGGTAAATGCATTTAAGATCTCTCACAATCCGCACCCCTAAAAATGTCTCAACACAAAAGCAATTTTTCCAATTAAAAAAACAGGATGAATGAACTGTTCAAATGCAGGATTTCACTAAAGCTAGGTTCACCTATCCATGGCTAGAGAAGTCACTTCACAGAAAAATAAAAAGAATCTGCCCTACACAAAAAAATCTAAAGTGCCTTTCTATAAATATATCTGCTAGGTTAAACTAAATAATCTATACTTTAACTAGACATTGTCCAAGAAGGAAAATAAAATGTTTTTATATTAGAGGATAAAAGATAAATCTCTAAATTTTTGTAATTTATATGCAAATAGGTAACACATTAAGAATCACACTCAGTTCCCTGAAACTGGCTTTTTCTCATTAATCTATTAAACTAAACCTTGTGACTTATATAAATCGCATAACCTCTGTGACTCATTTTTCTTGACTGTAAAATGAATGTGTGGGTTTGAATCAAATCAGTTCTTCTGGCCCCTGTTAAGCATAAGGAGCACTACTAGCTAAGGTTTAATTCCAACCTTCTCTTTGTTGGTAGTGTTTTAATGCTTTGCTGTGCAGTGTTACAATTCAGCAGTCCTAGAATATGTACAAAATCATTGCCTCTATTTAGAAATATGACAACTTTTATGATCACTTCTATAAATTTAAGAACAAATATTGAAATGATGTCTGTCACATAAAGCTAACATCAAAGAAATGTTTTCTTTTAGAATGTTTACTCCCTTTTTATTTATTTTTAGCCAACAAGGTTCAAAGCCTTGTCATCATTCTTAAATTAAAAGGTAGTATGTGTTATGGAAGAAACTGCAGCTTTTGTAATACAAGCAAGGAAGCAAACAAAATTAAACACAATGGTTTTCATTGTCTAGAAGATCTAACCAGTTGTGCTAGCCTAGGAAAGCTTTTTAGTTTCTGTCAGAATTGAGTTACCCATTTCTAAATGACAATAGTATCTCTAAATAAAATATACTTCAGGACTAAATGAAATGATGTAATAAGTATTGGGCACTTAGCATGTGTTCCATACATAGTAATTTCATACACATTTTCTTTAAATGTCTTATAAAATGATATTTTCTTGGCTATCACAGCCATTTAGAAAATGCCCCTGTAAGGCCACACTATTACTTTTGATAGCAGAAATTAATGCATCCTTTTTTACCACAAGGCATTCATTTATTCATGTATTTATTGAGCACCTCATTTGTTTTATGCAGTATAGTATACAGTATAGAGAGAAAATACCAAATTTATTAACATTTCATATTTCAAATTACCAGAGTCATTTCTTACCATTATATCCTGGAACAGATTTTCCTGCTTGCCCTGGTGGAGGTGTTTTAGAGTTACCTAGTCCAACACATGATGCTGTAATTGGGGATCCGGTCTCTGGAGAAAGATACATGATTTATCACTTAATGTTTCCATGTGGAATTATAATGTTTCTCAGTGCATGCATATATAACCCAAATAGTTTGTCTCAGAATTCACTCATAATTGCATTCAGAATAGTGCAGATGTATTATTTAGAAGTTTAAAATGTATTATTTAAAAGTTAAAAAAATCTAGTAATTCACAATATATCCACAGTTGTAAATCTCAAGAATACACACTTAGAATAATTTATTTACTAAAGGAAATAACTTCTCTTCTAAAGAAAGGCTATTCTAATGTTCCCAGTGGTAAGTCAGAAGACATAAAGAATGGAGAATTTTGTGACCATGTATGTTCTTCAATGCATGTTAAAAACTGAAAGATCACTAGAAGATTTGTTTTCCTCGAGGCACTTAAAGTCATAGGTCAAAAGGCATTCTCTATATATAATTTGGGGGGGGGAATCATTTCACAATTAAATTATCATTAGGGCTGTCTGAGGCTTCAAAAGTCCCTTGATGCTGTAACGCTCAAGGGCAAGATTACATCAGCTGAAGATATCCTGGTTCTTTAAGAACTCAGTAGTAATACAAAAAGAGAAAGATTTCACCTGGGAAAAGGCAAATTCCTTATCAGGTAACTCATCCCACCTACTGTTGTAAGAACAGTTTGCTCATCTCACCATCCTAATCAACATAAGCTCCTCAAGGACCTAAGATTCTCATAGTCATAGGATTGCCACCACCCTCTGAGACATTTGATACTCCCTATGAACCCAATAAATGGTGGCAATCTTGGAGTGTCTTTGTCTTTGCCCAATCTGAGTCACTGACCTCCCCCCCTCCCCCCAACCCTCCATATACTTGAAATTACTCAAGTCTCTACTGTCTTTTTTTTTTTAGCCCTCACTATACCTTCTAGGCAGTTGAAGGATTGATGGACCACCAATAGTCATAATGTTTATCTTTGTAAATTACAGCTGTGTGCTAAATATTTCTTATTCTCTGGAAAAATAGCCTAAAGACTTAAAAATATATAAATGAAAAATATTATGCTCTGATTTTCTAAGAACTACACTTGCCTAGAAATCCTGTATCTCAAGCTGAATTTATCAAGTGGTTCCATTTTCCTATGCCTGAAGGTTTTGAAGCTCTAAAACACAGAAAGGCAAAGTGTTACCTGATAACCATAAGTTCTGAAAGTGATTACTTTTAGGGAAGAATATGTTTGGTATTCATAAATACATATTTGAGGTAAACAATCTTTTAGAGATGCATTATGTGTGGATGGCCAGAATAAGAGGATAATGATAGTGAAAAGTTTGGGGATTATATGCTTAAATTATATGCACAAAATACAGAAAACATACACCCAAGGGACTTACTTCCAAACCAACCATATCCAATACAATCCAAAAAATTAATAACATCCATCTTTCTAAGTATGCAAAAGGTATTCCTTCTACCATGATCTCTACCATTATCATACATTTATATCACTTTAGAAGGATGGGAAGAATTTATTACTGTTCTTCACCTTCCAGAGTAATTTAGTCTATTATTCACATATTTATGGATGGTGGCTCATCTGACATCAATAACAGAAGATGAACTCCTGAATTTTAAAATATAGTTCCTAAATCACACTATACTGGTGAAGATGATAAACCACATGGTCACTGCTGAGGTTCATCACCAAGTAACCAGAAGCAGAGGATCTCATTTTTTTAACAGAGTTTAAAACATAGTTTTATATCCTGACAAAAATAGGGGAGGAGCTATTTTATGAAATGGTATTCTATAGTCATGGAATGCTCCCCTCCATTTTTCTCACAGAACAATCAAAATATAGAGAGATACCCAGGTGGTTGGAAGGATTAACAGAACTTTTCTCTTCTGACTTTTTGAAAATGTTTACTATTCACCTCAGCTCTCCTTTAAAACTGATGTGAACGACAGAAGTAGAAGTGATAACAAGAAATAAGCTTGTGCAAAGAGCTATTTGAAGGAAGGTACATGAGATGCACAGGTACAGAAGCTTCCAGAACATATTAGGAGAGGAAACGGCTCATTTGAGATGCTTCCCTTTCAACACTGCTGGGAGGTAGCTACTAGGGTTAATCTATTTTGAAATTATTTCTTGTCAAATAATTTCTGCTCCAATCATTGGGAGTTCGAATTCTCTACAGTTCCTAACATCATGAGGTCTCCACTTCTTGTTAATTTATGGTTCCAGAATCTACAAGTGAATCACCAATAAATCTAGTGCCCACTACTGGCTCTGGAACCTGCCACCTAAAAGAAAAACAAACAAAAGATGCCTCAAAACAACAAACCTCAAACCTCACCATAGTTCATCCCATCTCAGTGTAGGTTCCTGTAAATGATATCAACCCTCTGTTCTTCTTATCCCACTGGGAGAAGAGGAGTGTGGGCAGAGGAGATGAAAATAATCTCTGCAGGTGTGGATGTCAACTTACTTAGACAGTGACTATTGGTAAACCAAAGCACTGTCAATAGTCACTGTCTAAGTAAGTTGACATCCACACCTCCAGAGATTCTTAAGCTTCTTTATATAGTGATTGCTTACTCATAATCTTTTAACTTTCAGTTGTTTTGTTATTTTATGATTGTAAGACAGTTATGAGCCAGACATGGTGGTGGACACCTGTAATCCCACCATTCTGGGAAACTGAAGTAGGAGGATCACAAGATGGAGCCCAGCCCAGGCAACTTAACAAGACACCGAGTCAAAATAGAAATAAGAAAAGGCTGTGGATGTAGCTTGGGGCAAGGACTCCCTGTTAAATCCCCAGTACTCAACAAAAAAAGACAACTTTGAAACTTAGTTTTCTATATAATTAATTGGACTCTAGATATTAAGGGAACTAAGTAGGATTATCCATTCATGTTACTTAAAATTTTTAAAGTTTATCCTTTGAAGATTAGTAATGAAAGTTTCTTGTTGACATTATTTTGATAGTCATTTAGGGTAATACAAAAGGGATTATAGCAAGCAATGTGTGGATGATAAAATCAGACAAAACTGCAGTGCCTAGGAACCCAACCAAAATAAAGTAATAATGAGGACAAATGTAGAATGAGAAAGCACCATGATGAATACTTTGGTTTCCTCTCTTTGTTCCTCTGAATATCTTGGGAGCCAAAGTCTGATCCATCTGCATACCAACATATACAAATGTGCTACAACCCCTTTCTCAAGATGGTCTAAATGCAGAATAGGATCTTAGCTAGAGAATGCCCCCAGACATACTGTAGTCCTTAAATGGAATCCTAAGGACTCCCAAAGCCCCTTTGCAAAAATGTTCTAAAAACATCTGCTTCACACTACCAAGGCTATAATTAACTGCCTAGGAGTTATCTAGGAGACAGGAAATCCAGATGTCATGTGGTGATTGGGAAATAGCTACATTAAACAAATAAAAACATTCTCTTTGAAGAAGAGAATTGGAAGCTTTATTGAAACAAATCTTTACAAACATGTCTAACCTTAGAAACATAAAATGCTCAGCAAATCACCAGTACAATTTCTTTAGATCATTGACAACCAGGAAAATGATGGCAAGATACTGGAGGGTATAAGGAATGCCAGATTGGCATAGTTATCTAATATCACATTAGAAGTTAATAGAGAAACTTCCATTTTTTCAAGGCCAAACCTTACAGTACTTTTATTGCCTATTACAGTGAAATATTACCTGTCTTAGTTACTTTTCTCCTCACTGGAACAAAATATCCCACACCTCCAATTTAAAAGAGGAAAAGTTTATTTTGGCACACAATTTGTAGAGGTCTCAGGCCATAGTTGACTGGCTCCAAGACACAGCAGCAGCATAGCAAAGAGGCATGGTAGAGAAGTGGCTCACAACATGGCAAGGACAGATCAAGGGAGGAGGAAGGGAGATAAACCATTCTAGGCCACGCCCCAGTGACCCACTTCATCCAACCAGACTTCACCTCCCAACACCACATTTGCTATATAATCATCAGTGGACTAATCCACAGATGTGTATCACACTCCCACAATCCAATTACAGCCCAACAGCCCCACCTATGAGTGTATGAGGCTTTGGGGGGGAACATCTAGATATAAACTGTAACATTATCCAAATGAGTTTTTCTTCAAACTTCTATTGTGAAGGGGAAAAAAGGAATAGAATTAATAGACATTTTTTTTTCAAATACAAATTATGCTATGTAAAATGCTAAGCACTTTTTATTGTATTTAATCTGACTCCTAAGCAATAGGGCAAAAAGGAATATTCTTTTATACATGAAAAATACTGACACATACTGAAGAAAATTTAAACAATTTTTCCTAGTCCACAAATTTTTTTTTTGAAAGAAGGACATGAATGAAATGGACAAGTATATCGCTTCTGAGGTTCTCACATAGAAATCAGAGAGTTAGTAGGGAATAGAAATCACCCAGACTATGTCACAGTAGATGAAGAAAAACCCATGTGGTACAAATCAATTATTAGGAATTATTCTTGATGAGCTATTATGTGTTATGTGCTATTGTTATAACTGGGGATACTGTAATAAACCGAAAGGTCCCAAATCCCTACCCTCAGGAAACTTCCACTATTCTAGTTGGGACACAATTTACAATATATAAAATGAAATACAAGTTATATTAAAGAATGATACATGGTAAGGGAAAAAGAAACCTCTCACAGGAGCTGAAATCCTTGGGGGTGTGTGCAATTTTATATTGGTTGGAGAGATGGTAACAGTTGAATAAGAGAAGAGACTGTATGTGACACTTATATATCTAAGGGAAAAGAATCTCAGGGGAGTAAACCTTAAGTACAGTTTCTGAGGTATGTTTATTCATAGACTGTTTGTGAATAATTGGACAAATCAATATGACTGAAGGAGAACACATGAAGTATTAACAGAGACAAGGTCAGAGAGGGAGTGAAGAAACAGATCATTTACAACTAACTCAAAGTTGTCATAAGACCTTAAGGTTTTAGTGTGAATCATGTTGTAAGCTACTAATAAGCATTTCTGAACAAAAAAGTTAATAAGACATAACAATATGCATATATTTTATTTAAACATTTGCACAACATTCAGTTTTTATGGTCAGATTTATTTCATTTGGGCAGCCAGATAGAATGAGAGGAAGTGCAGAGATAGACAGAAGCTGTATTAGAGTAATTAGTTAATAGATTTTTCTGACTTCTTGAACATCAGGAATCAATTCATATAAGAATTCACAAGACTGGCAGGACAAGGGTCCAGTTAGGTGGTAAATGAGAGACAGAGGTTATGGATAGATGATCCACACAAACTAAAAGTGGATCATTTTGTAATATGTGTGTTTGTGTGTATATAAGTCAGTTCATCTATTAATGGTAGTTTAGCAATTCTTACCAAAAAAATCTTTAAAATCTACCTACGTTTTAAATCAATTATTCCACTTCAAAGAACATACACAAGGAAATATTTGTAAGACTGTATAGTGATAAGAATGTTCTTAATAGTGTTATTTATGTTAGAATTTAGATGATTTTCCCAAAATAGGAATTATTTCCTATTAATATATAATGCAAGGCCATTCAAACACCACAGAAAAATGTCTGGTAGGATATAATTCTCACAAAACATTGTTTAGTAAATAATTGCAAACCAAAATGTACAATATGATTGTTTGCTAAGTAATATAAACTGAACTAAAAAAAGATACACATTAGATTATCAATGAAATTTATTTTTGAATGGTGAATAAGCAGTAAATTATGAAGAATCTAAGAAACTACATTTACAACTTTGAAATCTACTGATAGTATAAGGCACCACTGAGTTCTGATCAGCAACCCAGAGACTCCTTGTGTTATGCTACTAGGTTAGGGTGTCATTTTTTTTTCTTTTTATACAGTAATAGATACTTGGAATATTTCCCATTAAAAAATATAAAATCTTTTAAAATATTTAACACAATTCTCAAATAGAATTGAGTATTCAGTTACATGAAGACATTGTTATACTGTACAGCTGAAATCAGGATTTTTTTCCTGAATGTTTAAGCTTTATTTGTATCATCAGTAACAAACAGGTCAGCCCCTGGCATGTGTTTGTTGACTAGTAAAAACAAACTTCTGACATGATTTTAGGCATAAGTTCCCATTATTAAGATTAGGGCTCTTAAAAAATAAGTAGAAAATCACAGAATCCTATCCAAAATAAACTGTAGAGAAGGAGAAATAGAGAATTTCAAGATGGGAAAGGCTGTATCCTACTGTTATAATTCTATTACAAATTTTTCATACATCTGAAACAATATTCAAAGGTCAGTCCTTCAATACATGTTTGTTGAATACATTCTACTCACTGAGAGACATTTCTTTGTGGTAGAAAGGAGTTTTGAGGTGGAAGAAAATGCCAAATAGGAGGAGCAGCATGTATAAATGTTCAGAAATGACACCACCAAGGGACTGCAAATTATTCAGCAGAGCAAAGCCAGGACATGGCAGGTGGACTAAAGAAGATGAAAAACGGCAAAAGTAAGAGATGAGCAGAGGCGGTGCCTTCAATGCCATGTTAAGAAATTAGATGTCAGTCCAAGAACAATAGGACATGCAAAAAGGTTTGCAGGGGCCATTTGTTCAGAATTATTCTCTCTATAAAAATTTCTCAGTTGCAAATTGAAGCACTAAATTAATAGCTAACAACTCAGATCAATACTTCAATTAGATGCTGGTAGTCTGGTACAGGAGAAAGAGAGTAGAACGTAAGATAGTTTTCAGTTATATTAAAGATAAGGTTTTTATGGTTGTTGGAATATTGGAGAAAAGCAAGTAGGGTACGTCCAGGTTAAAGTTCTTGGTTCACATTAACAGCAACACATAAAGAAGAGATGCAAGCAAGGCCTGAAAGAAAGAATGTGGTGGCAAGTGGTCTAACTCTGTAAATAAGAGCTCCTGCTGGATCTGGCAATCTGCTATTCTGCCCCTATGGTGGTTCTAAGAATACTACATTTGGGCAATGTGGTTTTAAAAGTTGGTTGCCCAAGTTAAAAGATAAAATACTGAACCTAAGTCAATTCAGCAACCTGGTACTGCTGAGTCATATTAATCATAGCATCATGACCAGCAGTGAGGCAATTTGTAAAAAAACTCTCTCCACCTCTGAATGTATGTACTGCGGAATAAATAACTTGAATGGTGGTAGCAAAGGAAAGCTGGATCAGTGAGCTGTACACTAGTGAAATAAAATCAATTGAATCTTTGTGTTCAGGAAATGATACAACTGTAGTTTAAAATACTGAACGCAAAGCAACTTAACTTTTTGTATTAGAAGCAGATCATTCATTCTAGATATGAGACACTGGTCTGATCTCACTCCTTTACCACCATGTTGAGGATGACTGAATGAAAAAGCCCCAAAATAGCTGGCAGCTCAATAACATTAACAGTGCTGAATCAATGAAGGTATGGCCTAAAACATGAAGAGAGAGCGTTTGGTCTCACAGAACAATGAGAGTTCTGGTTCTTGATGTTAATGAGCTATCTGACTTTAAGAAATTAAACTCTATGATTTTCAGTACCTACTAGCCAGGATGTTAAAGATGGTCTTTGCGTTCATGAAAGCATATTCATAGAAAGGATAGAAGAAGGAAAATAATACTGAGTGTTGACTGCAGACTGAGAACACCATTAGGATGCTTGTACATATTTCTGTAGAGTACATGGTTGAACTAGGATTTAAGCACTTTCCTATTAGGATTCAACATCACTTTTGATTACTTACATTGTTTTTCCAAGGAGCCTATATAGACACTTGTTTTTTTCCAAACTAAATATGACAACAAAAAAGGGAGAGGATTTGGGAAACCATTTTGCAGGGCAAGGGTGCCCCAGGGCATGGGTTTGCATTACATAGGTGAATCAATTTTCCAGACAGTAAGATTCCTCTAGAAAAGCTTTAGAAACTCTTCTTCTTGTAGAGATCTATAAAAATGTGACTTATTTTCAGCTTTCTGGGGTCAATTAAATGAGATCCTTGTCAAGGTCAGAACAATTAGGGTAGATGATATTTTAAAGACCAAACCAACTGCATTAATTGATTCCCCAGTTGTTGGTCCCTTGTAGAAAGTTTCCTAATGTCATAATGGGCACAAATAGTGATTCTATTAAGCAATTATATATCTCCAAGCTGATTCATATAATCATATTTAATAAAAAACAATTTGATATTCTTTTAACATTTCAATACTAAAAAGAAGGAAATGCCCAATTCAGTGACTGGAACTTGGTTTGGGAATTCATTTTCAGATGGACTAACAATTTATAAACAGTTTGTCACTTTCAAAAAGAAAGTCTTAATAAACATGCCTTACCTTTGATGAAAGATTATTTCACAAACCAAATTCACGCAGCTTACCTCTAGACTTCTGCTTCTCAAATTATCAGTAAAATCACCCACTTTTAAACTAATGTGGACTGCTCTAAATTAGAAAAAATATTGTTACCTGGCAACAGTGATGACATCAAGGTTCTATTTTTTCCTCTCACCAGATGGATACTGTCATAGCATTTCTAGCCACATGTTACTGAATGACACTATTTCTATGCAATTTTTTTCTCCAATCACAATCTCTTACACTGAGTTATCAAAAATGTCTTTTCTAAGAATAAAAAAGATGAATTTATTTCTGGCCATTACATTGTGAAAAACAAAAATGCATCAGACAGTAGCAATTCATTCATACTACTGGAAAACTTTTTTCACTGTAGTATTTGAAAATGGCATGGTCGGTCTATTCCACCCACCCTCTGAGATCTGCAGTGCAGATCTGCACTAGTTCAATACACTGCCTGTGAATATACAGAGAATGTACTTTAAAGAAATTCTACCACAATAGCCCAAATTTGATTGATTCAGAAATCACAGAGCAAAACTCAGAGACAGATAATTATATAATGTTAAAATTCAAAACTTTGAAGGCAATATTTGATTGTACCTCCCAATATTTTGCTCCCATATCTACAGCCAGATTAACATTTACTAGTGGCTTTTGGCACCCAATTCACAGAGAATAGGTTTGCAAACAATTACAGATGTAGCCTTCAAGGAAAAGGCATCAAAAAGATACTTTGCTACTGCTGCCTTGCCCCTGGAAGGGCAATTGCAATAAATTTTGAAAGATTTTACATGGGGCACAAGCTAACCATGTTGAAATTGGAAGAAACTCACACACAGCACATAGTGGTAAAATGAAAATGAAGATAATAATAAGGATAATAATAAAATAATAAGGGAGATGAGGAAAATTCCCTATAGCAGACAAACCTGTAACTGTAAACTAACAAATTCAAATTCTTCTACAGTTAGTATATCAACATAGACACATGGAAACAGAATGTCTGAGAACTCAAGAGTGACAAAGAAAAAGAATGAGCCAGGAAAAAAAAACCTGAGTTGGTCTCATAGACTACCTATCAAATCTTCACATCCCAGTTAAGTGTTTTGCAATCAGTTTACCTATGAGAAATGAGACACTACAATATTTGTGCCTATACTATTTCCAATAGACAACTCTGGTTAGGATAATTATTATCAAGGTGTAATTAATTATTTTATTTTATAGTTTGAGCCTCATAAATAATATGGATTGCTTTAAAAAAATATATTTTGGGTGAAGGGATCTTCTCCAGATATACTGATCTTAGTCAAAAGGCCGAGAAGCAATTCTCTCCAGATATACTGAAGGAGAAGGAATGAATTCAGTCAGCCTAACCAATTTTTGTGGTGAAAACCACTTGTCCTAGTTGTCTCTTCCTAGGGAGTATATACCCTATCACAGTGTGCAAATAAGAATTGTCATAGCTTTTCACACCAGAGAAACTATTTGGTATTTACACATATGTGTCCTATTTATTTCACTTAAGAGTATGGCCTCAATGTGCATCCACTTAGATATAAATGTCTCCAGTTTCTCATTTTTTATGGCTGAGTAGTACTCCATTTTATAGAAAAACCACATCTTCTTTATCCAATCTCCAGTTGATGGGCATTTGGGCTGTTTCCAAATTTTGGCTATTACAAACTAATATTGTGAAATAGGAAGAAAAGGTCTAAAGGAGTAGGAGAAGTGGGAGGGGTAGGGGAAAGAAAAGAAGGGAAAAGAAAAAATTTGAGAAAAGGAAAAGATGGAAACAAAGTCTTTGTAAATAGGGAAGGGAGGAGGGGGTGAAGGGAGGGCAGGGGAATGGGGAAAAAATAAGAACCAAGATACATCGTGTAACAGTACAAGATCCCAATGATGAATGTAACTGTATTGTATACCTAAAGTGTACTGATAAACTTAATGAAAAAAAAAAAAGAATTGTCATAGCAAGTAGCCTTGACACATTTTACTAATATGATATGAGTTAGTAGGCGCCCTTTGGCACAATGGTTTGGGTTGAAGAACTGACAGAATTGAATTTTGCAGGAGCCTTTGGGTCCATTTTAATAAAATCCAGAATTTTCAAATTCCTCCTCAAAAAAGAGGATTTAGGCACTATATAGACTATAGTTACTTCTGAACTACAGCTGCAATTTAAAACACAGCAGTTCAATCAATAGGAAGAGAAATACAGTGACTACTTCAAGAAATAATAACTTAAGATGGATCAAGGCAGTTAAAGCAAAAATCAATACCTTAAATCACTACCAATTTCTTAATCCGTTAGATGAATTATAATTTTTCTCCTTTACATTCCTCAAGATACATAAAATTCTGTGATGATTCATTCCTCCACTAAAGCCATGCCAATTATGACGTCATTAACTGGATATAAGAACACTTAAAACACTTCCCTTTTAAACTCTAGATGGAAACTACACAGATGTTCAGGCAACAAGCAGAAAGGGTCACAAACTCTGCATATGTAAACCCTTCTAAATTGTCTCTTAGAAAAGCCATTGTGAAACTTGAGTAGTCCAGGTTTTCAGTCATAATCTTTTAATTTCTTTTCCTTGTAGCATTAGGGATTGAACCCATATCCTCTGCCCTATTATTTTTTAAGACATGGTTTTGTTAAGACATTAAATTGTGGTGTTCCTACATCATCTTTCCAGAACACTGGGATTACGGAAATTCACCACCATGCCTGGCCTGTATAGTCATGATCTGTAATTAACCTACTGATAGCAAGTGAAAAAATAACTAGGATAACTACACAGGGTTAAATAACATTTAAAAAATAGAGCACAAAATATTTTGATACAATTATTTCTAAATAAATACTATGTCTTACTTCAAATAGAAAAGAAGGTGAGAAGAAAATAGGAAAATTCAAAAAGGGATAAGTTCTACTGCATTTGGGTATTAATAGTCTCTGAAATTTAAGGAATTGGGCCAGATAGGTGTGTGTGTGTGTGTGTGTGTACATGCACATATATGGGCACATCTGTGCATATGAAGCCATTTATTCACAAGTAAAAGAACTTCTTTGTAATCATCTTGAATCAGAAAAAATAATTCTTGCAAAGAACACCATACATTGTACTGACAGTACAACTTCTAAAACTGTGCTGTCTGATTTCTGGGAAAGGTCCTCTTAATCCTAGAAATGATCTATAACAGTACAGATTATTGAAGTGTGGGACTATATGAGATTGAACAAAGGTTACTCCATGTTGCCTCACTCGATACTCCCCCTCCCCTTCTGAGTAAACCATGTGATGTCATTTCTGGGAAGAAAAACAAAGGTTCACGTAATGCACAGTGTTCTTCGAAATTACCCAACTCCCCATAAACAGGAAATGTACTGGAACATGCTATCTAAATCCCCTAACCATCAGCATCTCGCTTTCATAATCTCTGCTTGCTAACTTCCCCTTGCAACCCCTATAAAAGAGCCCTGGACTCTGAGCCAGTTGCCTCTCTAAGCTTGTTTACTTGGAGGTTGCTGTCTGGCCAGACTAATAAAGGTCTGTTTTACTTTCCAACTTGTCCAGTGTATTCCCTCCTGGGGGTTCTTCGCTCCAGTCAGCTCCTCGGAGCATTTGGTAAGGCCCTCGGTCTTAAAGAAGATCTGTGAAAATTGTACATTGAAGATAGCGAAGTTCTGGCTGCTCTGTTTTATAAACACACAAGTTAACAAATTTTAATGGAATTATTATCTATTCTCTTGGTTCTCCTTTCTAAATTATGATTCCCTCACCTCCACTTTTCAATTTCTATGCAAAAAAGAAAATGAAAAATTTAGCCCATAATCTATATGTCTTGAATTATTTCATGGTTAAATTACTGTGATGATAAAACATCTGGGTGATTGCCAATTCAGTTTTAATCCAAATTTATGAGTCAGCTAAATACAACCTTACTCTCCAAATTTACCAATACCTATTTCTTTCATGAAAGCAGTAAATGATGACATTATTACAATCCAAATCAAGAGCTTCATACTTCAGTGGTCTTGAACAACAAGTGATTATTAAAGCAGTCCTCGAGTAGTGGAGAGTGTTGATATGATTTCAGATTCTCCACAGTAGTTCTCCATTTAGAATCTTAAATATTATTTAAATTAAACACCAAACAGTATTAAAATTAATGGATCAAAAAGAATGTTAGTCATAAAAATCCGTTGTTGCTGATATAAATTACACTGGGTAACAAAAACAACACAATAACATCAATGGATTACCTTCTTACAACCCAAGTCACAGAAACCAATCAATTTTTATTCATAAATTTTGGGTATTTAACATACTTGATAATTTCAAAGTATACCTCACAATTACCAAACAGTTCTTTTGTGCTCATATATTTTTGTTAGTACATGTTTGCAGTACATAATGAACACATTCATTGTGGATAATTCATACATGTACATAACATATCTTAATTCTTTTTTTTTGTCCTTTCCCCCTCTCCTCCCACAATCCTTCTCCTATCCCCACCTACAAAAGCTTTACTGTATTTCTATTTTTTAAATTCTGTTTTCCTTTAAATCGCTTTTCCCTTTCTTCCCTCTCCCATTCTCCATCTCTCATTCCCTTTTGCATTTGAAAAGCTCTTCCTACTTTTTAGTATCTATTCCCTATTTTGCATTTTTTTATTCTTTGGGTTTCTCACACAAGAGAAACAATGTGATATTTAAATTTGTGTGTTTGATTTGTTTCATTTAGGATTAGGTTCTCCAGGTGGATCCATTTACCTAAAACTGTCTCAAATTTATCTTTTTTATGGCCTAGTAGCATACCATTGTATATAAGTACCACATTTTATTTATCCATTCATCTGTTGATGAGCATATAGGCTATATCCAACATTTAGCCATTGAAAATTGTGATGCTATAAACATGACTATGCATATATCACTGTGGTATGATTATTTTAACTCTTTCAGGAAGATACCTAGAAGGGAAATAGCTTGTTCAAATGGAAGCTCTATTTTTAGTTTTTTTAGAAATCTCCATATTGGTTTCCATAGTAATTATACCAATTTGTACTCTCACCAACAATGGAGAAGTGTTCCTTTTCCCCTGCAGCCTAACCAGCATTTGTTATTGGTTGATTTCTTGACAATAGCCATTCTTTCTGGAGTGAGATGGCATCTCAGTGTTGTTTTAATTTGCATCTTTCAAATAACCAATGATGTTGAACATTTTTTCATATATTTATTTGTCATTTGTACTTCTTCATCTGGGAAGTGTGTATTCATTTCAGATGCCCATTTTTGGAATGGGTCTTTAAATTTTGGGGTTCTGATCTTTTTGAGTTCTTTATATATTTTAGATATTAGTTCTCTGTTTGAAAAGTAGCTGGCAACTTTTTTGCCATTTTGCAGGTTGCCGTTCCACTCTGTTGATGGTTTACTTTGCTGTATAGAAGCTTTTTAACTTGATGTGACTTTATTTGTTGATTCTTTTAATATTTCCAGTGCAAGCAAGATTTTATTCATAAAAACTTTGTCTACACTTATGTCTTCAAACGTTTTACCTATTCTATCTTCCAGTAGGTTGTTTAATATTTAGATGTTTGAATCACTTTTATTTTATATTAGTGTGACCAAAGGTCAATTCATGAATTTTTCATATATAAATATACACATTTATATATATATATATATTTAAATATATATAAAAGGCCCATAAAAGTCTGTACATGCATAGAAATATTAATTTCTAAGTCAGCAACAAGAAAGAGGATTCCCACAGACTTGAAAGCTGAAATAAAGAAAAGTCTTCTTTGGTCAAGCCTTAAACTCCACTTAATCATTATGCTGTGTTTATCAGCATAGCTCTCGAAGACATGTGCCACCCTCTATCCCATATGTTAAACAGTAGATGTTCCAGAAATAGAGTAGCAATCTTTTTCTTTTTCTAAGAATGAATAATCACCAATACAATACTTGGCTTTTCCCTCTAGTGATTTAAGAGTAATTTAATATAACATTAATAGAATGTTTATAAAAACTGAACTTCTGTGTCACTTTATAGGTACTGAATATACAAATTTAAAATGATAAATTTATTTTGCTTGCAAATTAATAAAGATGCTAACTAGATCTTCTCTTAGTAGCTGACATCTGTACCACCTGGGATGAAATTCTCTTACAAAGTAGAAAATTATGCATTCATTCATCAATGTACCTCCCTAACCTATTCAATATGAAAGTCTTTATGTAGTTCAATTGAACAGAATACTAAAAAAGTAAATTAAATAGAATATACCACTTTAAAAAAATAAGCTGTAAAATCAAATGGGAGAAATTGGAAGTAGTTATTTTATTTGCAGAAATCCTGTTTTTCACAGTAATGAGAGGCCATTTCATGCTGGTAACAGTAACAAACTGTTGCTGAGACCAAATGGCTATTAATTCCCTCTGAACCATACATTAAAGAAAAATTGCAAAGTTCCATGCAACTCATTAACTACTAGAGACCTCATGTGATGGTTTCACAGGCTTCAGTGAGCTTTCTTGTAAACGCGAATGCACTAACTTCATGTATCTACTCAGACCATTATGTGAAAAATTACCCATAAGAAAAAAGTAAATCATAATTTTACTTTTGAATGCATTGACTTCTGTCAAGAAGCTTTGTCATAGTCATAAACAGAACTCTTATGCAAGCACTGACATGAGGTCACTTATGGATGGAAAGAAACTCCTCCATTTTGATCAAGAAAACCATTTCAAAGGTGACATGGTCTTTTCCAGTTTATACCCAGGAAAATAACTTTTAAAATTCTCTTGGATATAGGGAATGCATCAGTACTACAAACACTCTTTGCAGCAGAAATAATAATTCTTCACTTCTTCTTATGTATTTCTCTATATATCATTGATTTTTTTTCTTCCAATATTATCTTATCTTTTGAAATTCCTAGTTACAAATCTGAACCATAGATGAATAATTTTTCCTTTAGTAAATAAAACATGAGAGAACAGAAACCTTATGTCTGATTTTCATTTATATAATGAGCATGTCTTCTGCTCTGATACATTTTATATTTCATATCACAATGTATATAGAGTACACATTTGTCCAAAGACCGATATCCAAGGAGATAATATAAAAGAGTAATTTCTCAAATTCAAAAAATGTAAACTATAAAACACTGATCTTGTTCTAGTTGTCTCCTTGACCTTCAAGACTACAACCATTTTACAATCAGAGCTACTTTTTGCAAAGATGCTTAATTAATTTTTAATACAAATTTGGTGTTACTCCCAGTAATCAGAAAATGAGAGCATTGAAAACATGAATATAAAGGGGCTGGTGTAATTCATAGAACTAAGTGAAAGTGAATTGAAATATGAACATATGAAGGCTGTAGCACTCCCATAATTATTTTCACCGAGTCAAAGGGAAAAACACCTCTATAATCAGTAAAGAGGAAAACAGATTTCAACCCATCTATCCACTCACATATATTCAAAGCCATCCCTCAAAAGAAACAGAAAGAAGATTGGTGGGTTTTTTTCTTTATTTCCTTGTTCCAAAATTTATATACTATCTACTTAATATGAAAATTTGCTTCCCAAGGATCACTAGTCTGAGAAAAACTGAGAATAAAAACAAAACAGTAAATAAGTAAATTACATATATTATTATAATTCCTTTGTACAAAAATAAATTCCTCTGCCTTAGAAGTTATGTAGAAGAAATTAGATTGTTTAAAACAGAAAAGGATGACAGAGATTCTGATACCAGGGCCATTGCTTTTCAAAAACAATGTGACAAAGAACTATTAATTTCTACTGAAACCAAAATCACTTGAATCCTGAGGCAGTACCTCATAATCATAGCTTGGATTCCTTCCAATCCTTGCAAATTTCTGAACATTTGGCAATATTTATGTCCATGTGTGGAAAATGCTTACCAGTTTGCCACCAATGATCTAGGACAGGTACTCTGAAGACCTTCTTGGACCATTCCAGCGTCTCCACATCACATCGTTCTCCAGCCACAAATAATGTTTTGAACCTGAACATAAGAGAAAGAGTGAACTCAAAGTATTCCTTCAAAGTGTATCTGAACAACTTCATCTACATCTTTAAAATGTTATTGAATATAACTATGTCTCTTATATAAATGACATATTGCCATTATATCATCCCAGAATGGTGAGATATATTACTTCTTTGGGCCCAAATGTAAGCAAATGCATATCACAATGCAGTGATGGGCTTCAAAAGCAGAATTCACAGCAACAGCTTCTCAGTTTTGAGAAGAGCAACTGAGTTCATCCTAGCAATTCATCTGTCATATTGCTCTAATGATCAAACATGAAAAATCTTTCCTCCTTGACATTACTCTTGTAATTTTAGCTCCAACTTTGATCTCTGTATTCTTCTGAAGGATATGAACAAAAACCACACCTACAAGTGTCATTAAGGCAACAAATATGCTTATAATCTGATGCTGTTAATCCACTCATGAGTTATTCAGTAACATTAATCTCAAGAGCATAGTTCTCTTATTCTGAAGACATACATAGGAAAACTACCTCACAAAAAAGTAAATGTTAATGTGGCCTTCCAGGTCAAAAACTCTATGAATATAAGGTTGCTAAGGAATGAAGAAAAATGAGCATGCTTGGCAGAACCATGCGACAAAATAGGACAAATGAAATGGAAAAATCAAATTAGGTTGATCCTGTTAGTAGTCAACAAAAGAATGGCTATCTTTCTTCCATTTTCAATGTTCTTATGGCCTATCTTTCCAAAGAAACAGTGTGTATATAAAGAGGTCATTCGTTATCATCAAAATAAAGAACATTCTACAAACAAAAATCTGTCTGCTCATCTTGAACATTGTGTGATCTGACACTGAAGAGGTTTTACTATTCTCTTAATATATCATGTTATTTTGGAAAGTTTCATGGAGATTAAAATATTTCTACCTCTATGCTCCAAATATATTCAGTTCTTGTCTGCTATAGACATTTATCATATTCACTAATTATTTGTTTCTTATCTATTCCCACACTAAATTATGAACTCTTTAGTTTTTATAAACTCAACCAATTAAGATATGGGGATATTCAGGTATTTAAAATTTTCTAGACACTCACAATGATAAAGTACAGAAGTGAGAAGTTGGCAAGACTTACTCTAGTTTGACTCATTCTTCTAAAAGAGAGAGTGTTAGGTTTGAAGAGCTTGGAAATTGACAAGGGAACAGTGATGTGAGGAGAAAAACATTCTGTGATTGTTATTTTAGAAAACATTCAATGTAACATAAAAGTGAGAGAGCTTTAGAGTAGCCAGTTGGTTTTCTTGAATTCAGTTGGTACCCTGGAATGCTACACAGGAATAGGGCCAGTTGGGTGTGGTAGAGAAAAGAAGGCATGCCAACTCAAGGCTGAAAAGGCTGGCTGGGGAGCCTAGGCAGGGGTAATGGGGAGATGCCATGGGAACAACTGATATGGAAAGGAAATACCAGAGTAAATAGTGGAGCAAACAGTAGAAGTCATAGAAGAAATAAAAAGTTTGGTGAAAACGAAGGCAGAGTCATAAAAACAGGACATATTTGTGAGAGAGGGTTATCTTAGAGAACTTGAAGGTGTGCCTGTTCTGAGGGATGATAACGTCTATAGTGGCTGAAAGATTAACATGGACAGATACTGGGGGAAAAGGATTGTCTTGATAGAAGGATTATCTTCAAGGTCATAGCCATGGGAAGCAGAGAGGAAGCCAATAACTTTTGATTAATGTCCCTGAAGGGATGTCTGGAGAAGGGGAGAAGGTGTTGCTAAAAAATGGTTTGAACTTCAACAACAAAGATAGGCTATTAAGCCAACAGAATTAACAAATTATGTTACCAAATGTACTTTAACGTCATTCCTAACTTTTATAGGTCATCTTGGCCCCAAAGCTGCAATTTACATTCAATAGGAGGTGAAAAGTGAAAGCTTCACTAGAAAAATCTTCATATAAAACTATTGAAAATACAAATTAATTAACTCTTAAGTATAAATAAATCATTGATAAATAATGTTTATGATTGAAATGTTACCACTTGAAATTACTTACAGCAATTTTTATCTATAGAAAAGCCTATCTGTACAAAAGAATGTCATAAGACATTATGTAAATTGTATAAAACATTGAACATGCTATTAGTGTTCCAGGTGTTTTTAAAAAGGAAAGTATCACCATCTGCTAATATAAAGATATATAAGGGATATATTACTACAGTATCTGATTTTGGAGAATGATACAGTTGAAGTACCTAGACTGCTAAGGTCCAGTTGAGATAAAATGTGAATCATAAATCCAAAAATTATATATTGCTTGAAATTTTCAAGTAGCCACATAAAGAGAATTAAGAAAGATGCCACAAATTAGCTTTATTGGTAGGTTTTATAAACCAAACATACCTTAAATATTACTATTTATATACATAATAAACATACTAATTACTAGTAAGATGTTTTCCTCTTTTTTTATAGAAAGTCTCAATTTGCACTTAGTACATTTCAAGAGCTCAGTAGCCACTTGTGGTTAGTGACTATCGTATGAGATAGTAAAAAGGAAGACTATGACTTTTTGAAAGAACAACAGAATATTACACTGATCTGTATGAAGAAAAAAATTAATTTAATACTCCATACAGAATTCTTCCTCAAGTCATTACATCAATAATTTCATTTGAATTGACTGTGAGTGCACATACATGTGTGGGTGTGCAACTGTCACCAAATGCAGCTAAGACAGTTTATTATGCAGTATTTCTCTAAGCACACTTTATCATCACAATAGCTTTGTAAAATTTAGGGTTCAGTTTGATCTAATAATTAGGCATATTATAGAACTTCAGATAATGACACAATGCACTGTCACAAAAGGTGTTTGAGTAGGTACCTAATGATGTATTTGCCAAACACAACTCCCAAATTATTTAAGTGCCATTCTTTAACATGAAAAAATATCAAAGGTAAAATTTATTCTAAAGATAGAGTAACATAACTTCAAATTTCAGAGAAGAAAAGAGCCTTTGTTAAGAAATCCTTTGAATAATTTTGATGAGTACCCTCTCAGTATGCAAGGCTTCCAGGTTAATATTTAAATCTTTGAGAAAATGACAGGAGACAGAGTGCTGTAGCTTGTATATAGATGCTCCTCCCAAAGCCTCATGGGGTCATAGATAGGGCTTTCCATGGGTGGCTACATCTAGAGTATGTGATGTTGGGGTCAACGGTGTCTGATTACTAAATTGGCCTACTAATTTGTTTGGCGTAGTCCTGGGAGTGGATAATGGGAAGGCCCATCCTTGGTGTGAGTACTACTTGCCCTGAAGGCAGGTAGCCTGGATAGAAATATAAGGAACAGAAAAAGCTGCTGAGATACGTGCTGCTTCTTCATTACTTTACTGCTTTGCTGCCTTCTGCCTGCCAGGAACTATTTCTCCTCTGCGATGCCCCTCTGCCAAACCATCCTGCCTTGGAGCCAGCCAGCTATGAACTGAAACCTCTACAGGCTATGAGCTAAATAAACTTTTCCTCTTTTAACTTTGGGTCTCAGATATTTTGTCTCAGCAACAAGAAAAGTAACCAAGACAATGAGAATGGAAAAGGAAGAAGATTAATAAAGGAAAGAAACCAAAAAACAGTAAGCCAGATAATTTTCAGACAAATTACTTATGTTTGCAATCTGAGATAAAAGTAATCAAATACAAATATTTGTTACAAGATTAAAATTTAGATTATCTGTAAGACCTTGTCTGATAGAACTGATACAGCAGGGTGAAACAAGTATTTCTACATTAAATTATTAAAAGTAGGTTGAAATACAACAAAGATTTAAAGTTTAAAAAAAGATTTATACACCTATGATGTTTAATCCCATGTGAAAACAAGACAAAATAAAAAATATAAAGACTATTTGTTGATTCTCCTAGGACAAATGGAGTGTATATATTTTAAATCATTTCTTCTTCATATAGGTTCCTGAGATTAGAGAAAATTGTGAGGGCAATTTGCATTTAGATAATTTTCATTAAAATTACTAAAACTTTTTTTGACTAATTCTAACAGTGCAGACAAAGAAATACTAAAAAAAAGCTTTCCTTTATCTGTCAAGTCACCAACTACTACAAAGAGTTCAAGAGGGTCCAATGGCCATATGTTTGATTTATGTGTGAAATTTAAAAATCCAGAATTTGAAAATATTTACTACTAAAGACATGATGTAAAAATCACGTCAACTAAAAAATGCTAACACAGCACAAAATTACCTGTCTAGCCAAGGGATAGCTGATTCTTTGACATTACTAGTATTTTTGGAGAGTTTTAATAATTAAATTTTTAGCTTTTTTTCTCCAACAAGTGAAGTAAATTTTATTAAACATAATAGTAAACCATCCATTTGCAGTGAATTTTTATTTGATGGCAAATATTAGCATTATGTTTTTATAAGAACCATTTATTACTGTGGGTTTACAGTACAATTCTATTGCTTTTTCCCTAGATTGCAATTATTTTATTTCCACTATGATAGTAATCTTCATGTTGGCATTAGTAAGCATAATAGAGAGGTCTGATATACTGTAATTTATAGTAAAAGTGATATCAGGCATCTCTCCAAATGAGAATCCCTTCTATTTTTATTAAAATCATTTTATTGTTTATTGAAATCAAAAGAAAATTTGGGGGATCATTAGGGATTTAGAAATGCCAAAGTTATACAACTTTGCCTATATAAGACAGAAATAGTGTATCTATGGATTAAAATTCTTCAAATTGCAGAAAGCTGTTATAATTTTTATCGGTTATAGAGTGTCAAGTACATAGCACTAAGAAATACAAACATATTACACACGTAAGTATGATTTAGGAATAAGACACAACTGATGAAAATAATTTAAAATTTTCTAAGAAATATTGAGTCATATTATTTGACTTCCAAATGCTCATAGCAAATATGCTGTGCTATGTGATTTGCTATTTTTGTAACCATGATGTTCATAAAATAAAACAATTCTTAGTATGTCTATGTATAATTTAAAGTTATCTTAGGCATGAGTTGTCATTTTATTTCTTAAAGGAATTTAATAATTGTAAAAAAGTAACAATGGTATTTTCAACAGCTAAATTCTGATTAATTACCTTCAATTTATTACAGTAAGAGTACAAAGAGTAAAACAAAATTCCCCATTTTGAACAATTCCAAATGTATTTCGTTTTAAAAATACATTTGAAAAAATTAAAATTAGTCATTTTGTACACTAATTTGGGCTCCCTAGGGGATATATTCATCAAAATTAATTACATAGATTCTAAATCTCTACTGTACAGTGTGGTAGCCACTAGCCACATGTGACTCTTTAAACTTTATTTAGAATTGAGATAATTTAGAATATTACTTTCTCAGTAATATAAACTGTGTTTCAGGATTCAATCATGACATATAACTAATGCATACTGTACTGCAAAACTCAGCTGTATGGGAGAGTGCTCTCCTGGATTACTATTGATTCAATGTGTGAGTAATATGTAGATTATGGTGGCACAGGGAAAAGCAAATCTACTTCCAGATCTGCAGTATTTAAAAAAATAGACAAAACAGCAATACCCACTATCTAGAGTAGAAAAAAAGGGCAGGGAAAGAAAATTAATAAGCATATAACTTATGCACTTTTCCCAAATGTTACATAAAATTGAATGTAATTGAAGACTTGAATACAACTAAAAATTAAGCAAAAGGAAAACAGAAAAATGGATGTTGTCAGACTCATTTTAGTCCAAACTAGAAAGTAAGCCATATCTAAATGGATAAGACGTAAAAAATCTGGAGAAGAATTTTCAGGTATTAATGAAGCAATGGAATAAAATTAAATAAATATTTTTCAATGTCCATCAACTACCAAACAAGCAAAGGTTATTCCTTGCTTGTACCAATCAATATTAAATAAAAACAGACTATTTCAGTGATGCCTCATCAACCTCTAATGCACATTAGATCATTATTTTTTGCCAACTATATTCTTATGGTTGTCTCTGTCTTTCCTTTGCTCTATTTTCTTCTATTTTGTTCAACTGAAGAGACAGTCCCTAATAATAAACTAGAAGAGAAATTAGCCATCTGCAATATTAAAATCTAGGCTCGAAACAACTAAATGTCTCTAATTGTATAGCAAAGATGTTCCTTTGTGATACTTAACTGCAAAGAGTATCATTCTTTGAAAAAATAGCAGCATTCAGAATTTTAATGTAGCTACATTTTTTATATCAATGGCATATTGACATACAAGACCATATGACCAAGCATACAAGAGAAAAAAATGATCAAAATGGCAAGTATTTGGTGTATTGAATATAGACCTCAAAATAAGTTGGATGAATGTCTTTATTAATGTATATATAATTAGGAGAGAAATACAAATATAGAAAAACTACAAATGAAAATTCTTGAAGAGAAACATAGAGATGCAAAACTTATAAACTTTTTTTAAGAGTAGGAAAAATATATTGGGAGAAAGAAAGCTTCTGCCTAAGAGGGACAGAAGGGAGACCAGAAAGTGGATTGCCCACCCATCCTACATTTCAAAGATGTTTTATACAGCAAAGCCATGTGGTGATGATTAGATACAAGTGAAAAGATAATTTGAAAACCAAAATGTAAGTTAGAAGAAAATCATCAAACTGACACTAGGGAAAACACTATACAAGATAGAATATATGGAATATATAACAAAAAGTTCCACAGGTGTCATTAAAGTGTCAAAGCTTAAGAAGGAAAACTAGGAGCGTTATCTGAAGAGATAATGGATGAAAAAGTTTCCAAGACTAATGAAAGAAATAGATTCAAGAAACCACAGATTTAAGTAGCTTAAACCACAAGAAACTAGGTTTATTATTTAAAATCATCTCACAATATAAACTCCAGACCCAGATAGTTTTACTTGTAAATATTTCAAAATATTTATTTCAATAAAATCTTTCCAGTATTAATTTTTTCTGATAAGGGGAAAAATGATATCCAACCTCATTTTATTAGACGAATGTAGTCATGAAACAAAAACTAACAATGATGTAAGAATGAAAAACTACAGGTCAGTCTTGATTATGCATGCAAACTTAAAAATTCCCAACATTAGGTACAAAGGAGGAAATGAAAGGTGAAACAAAGAATATATTAAGGCAGGGAAATTATACTATAATAGTGGACACATGTGAGTATACATTTGTTAAAATCCTTATGATGTACAATCCCAAGAATCATCATAAACATAAACTATGGACTTAGTGTGGCAAGGATATATCAGTGCAGGTTCATTAGTATAGCAGGCATCATTTTTGTGTGATATGTTCATAGTGACAAAGTGTGCACATACAAGGGGTGACTAAAAACCATGGAGATGTTTAAATTTTAAAAAATTATTCTAGTGAAGATACATTACCAGTAACTATCTCAAAATACTCCCCATCAGTTTAAACACACATCATTCTTTCTACTTTCTGAAGCAGTTCTGGATGTCCTCTCTTGTAAATGTCTTTATGACATGTGATTAAAAATACAGTGAATGCTATTGCCTAGCACCATTCAATGGAAAGGCAGGCTCATAAGGATGTTATGCCACGTCTTCATATACCTTACTCACCTGGACACTGTGCAGCTTTGTGCTCTTCCTCAAAGTCAAAATGATCATGAAAGGTAAATGCTTTAAATCAGTTCATGACACCACACCAAGAAAGCCACAACACTGTAACTAAAGATGTGTAAAAGGACTTCCAAACTTGTGTTGGAAAGTGGACAGAATGATGGGATAAGAATGCTCAAAATTAGGAAAATGAAGGGGTATTTTGAGGGGCATTAATGGACATACTTATTTTCCTGTTACAATTTTTTTAACTTAAACATTCACCATACTTTGCATTCATTCCTTGTATGCAGAGAAATAACAATACATAAGAATGTTGTACTTTCCACTAAATTCTGCCATAACTTAAAACTGCTCTAAAGATCTACTAAAAATCTTTCAAGAAAACAGTAGCAGATTGAATGAAGCTGTATTTGAAAAGTAACTGACAAAACTGTGCTTATTCTAAGATTGTAAAGATGATTTGACACTTGAGAAATCGATCATTATAATTCACATTAACATGCCACAAAATTGTAGAAAAAATCACATGACCAATAGCTGAAGAAAAAGCATTTGATAAAGTCACAAAGATTAGTAATAAAAAGAAATTTTGTTAATCTTAGAGAATATCTATAAAATAAGTAGTACATTAAAGATTAAGACACTAAAAATGTTTTACATTTTTGGCATTGGATCTTTTCTCCCATATGAACTGGATGAGATACAAATATTCTTTATTATCACTTCTATTCAAGTTAGTACTGAAAGTACACAGCAATATAGTAAGAAAAAGAAATGAAAGTCACAAAGATTTTTTTGAAAGACATAAAAATGATACTATTCACAGACATGATTCTGTCTAAAATAAAATCCACAAAAGTATATGCAAAAACTCACTAAAATTAATGAGACTTGAGGAAGACCCGTCAAAAGTGGGTCATTATACAAAAGCATAATTTTATGCTTTATGTACCAAGTCAAAGCAATTAAATGCAAAGGTAACAATAATGCCATTGATTTAGCATGATAATGAAATTTGTTAGAATAAATCTAAGGTAAGCAATAAATAAATATAAGTTCCCACTGTTATCCAAAAAGCAAGAAGTCAAGAGATATAATATAACCATGTATTTGAAAATGTTAATATATAAATTTAATGTGATTTTAAGAAAAAAATGCCAACAAATCTCAACATACCTCTCTCCTGTCTCCCTTTACCTCGCTCTCTCTCACTCTCTCTCACTCTCTCTCCTTCAGCTTGCAGACTGAGAGTAAAATCTTTATAAAAATGAAATGGGCCAAGCATTCCCAATACAAAATTGATGCATTACCAGTACAGATCAAGACCTGCTAACACCCCAATTACAATGAGTGAAATTAAAATGTAATAAAAAATTTACCAACAAAGAAAAGCCCAGGTTCTGATGGCTTCACTGCTGAATTCTACAAGACATTTAAAGAATTATCGCCATTACTCTTTAAACTCATCAAGGAAATTGAAAGGGAAGCAAGGCTTCCAACTTCATACCTGGAAGCAAGTATTACTTTGATTCCAAAACCAAGGAAAGACCCAACCCAAAAGGAGAACTACAGGACAATCTCCCTAATGAACATAGATGCAAAAATCCTCAAGAAAATACTGACAAACAGAATACAGAGGGTCATCAAGAAGATCATACACCTTGACCAAGTTGGATTTATCCCAGGGATGCAAGGATGGTTCAACATTAGTAAATCAATAAATGTAATACACTGTATTAACAGAGTCAAGGACAAAAACCATATGATCATCTCAATAGATGCAGGAAAGGCGTTCGACAAAATCCAACTCCCATTCATGATAAAAACCCTACAGAAAATTGGAATAGAAGGTCTTTATCTCAAATTGATTAAGGCTATCTAAGCAAAATCAACAGCCAACATCATACTAACTGGTCAAAAACTGAAATCATTCACACTAAAATCAGGAACAAGACAGGATGACCACTATCACCAGTCCTATTTAATATTGTTCTGGAAACATTAATCTCAGCAATTAGAAAAGAGAAAGAAACAAAAGGAATAAAAATAGGAAAGGAAGAAGTTAAACAGTCATTATTTGCTGATGATATGATAATTCACATAAAAGACACAAAATACTCTGCCAAAAGGCTTCTAGACTTAACTGACAGATTCAGGAGAGTAGCTGGATATAAGGTCAACACTAAAAAAACAATAGCTTTTTTATACACAAATAATAGACTCACTGAGAGAGAAATTGGAGAAACAATTTCTTTTACAATAGTATCCAAAAAATGAAATATCTAGGAATCAATCTAACAAAGGAAGCAAAAGACCACTACACTGAAAACTACAGCACTCTAAAAAAGGAGATTGAGGAGGATATAAGAAAATGGAAAGGCATCCCTTGTTCCTGGGTAGGAAGAATGACTATAGTGAAACTGGCCACACTTCCAAAACTGCTATATAGATTTAATGCAATCCTGATTGAAATCCCAACAGTATATTTCACAGAACTAAAGAAAAAGATCCAAAAATTCATTTGGAACCAGAAGAGAGTTAGAACTGCAAAAGAGACATGACAAGAGACATGACAGGGGGTATCACAATCCTCAACTTGAAACTATACTACAGAGCTATTGTGATAAAAACAGCATGGTACTGGCAAAGAAACAGACCTGAGGGTCAGTGTAATAGATTAGAAGATGCAGAAACAATTGCAGCCATACTCAGCTACCTCATCTTTGACAAAGGAGCCAACCATTCTCATTGGAGGAAAGATAGCCTCTTTAATAATGGTGTTGGAAAACTGGATTTCAACCTGCCAAAGATTAAAACTAGACCCATACCTATCACCATGCACTGAACTAAGATCGAAGTGGATTAAAGATCTAAATATTAAGACAGAAACACTAAATTTTCTGGAAGAAAAGTTAGGTAGAACTCTTGAATACATCAACATAGAAAAGACTTTATGAACAAAACCTCAGTAGCATGGGAACTAGCACAAAAAATCAACAACTGGGATCCCATCTTATGGAAAAGCTTCTGTACTGCAAGAGAACCCATCAACAGAGCTAAGAGACAACCTACAAGGTGGGAAAAATTTTTTACCAGCTGTACCTTAGACAAAAGACTACTATTTGGAATATATAAAGAACTGAAAAAAAATCAGACCCCCAAATTCAAAGACCCAATTCAAAAATAGACATCTGAAATGAACAGACATTTCTCAAAGAAGTAAAAGCAACAAATAAACATATGAAAAAATGTTCAACATTACTGGTTATTCGAGAAATGCATATGAAAACAACACTGAGATTTCACCTCACCCCACAAAGAATGGCTGCTATCAAGAAATCAACCAATAACAAATGCTGGTGGGGGTGTGGGGAGAAAGGAACCCTTCTCCATTGTTTTGGTAGTGCAGACTGGTGCAACCACTGTGGAAATCCGTATGGAAATACCTCAAAGAACTAGGGTTAGAGGTCCCATTTGACCCAGCTATTCCCTGCTGGGTATCTTCCCCAAAGAATTAAAAGAATCATACCACAGTGATATATGTGCACCCATGTTTATGGCGATGTGGTTTGTAATAGCTGAAGCTTGGAAGTGTCCATCAACTGGAAACTGGATAAAGAAGATGTGAGTTTTTTTAGAAAATGGAGTACTGCTCAGCCATAAAGAATGAGAAACTAGAGACATTTATAGCTAAATGGATGTATATTGAGGTCATCTTCTTAAGTAAAATAAATAGGACACACATGTATAAATACCGAATAGTTTCTCTAGTGTGAGAAACTGAAAGTACAATTAAGGATGAAAATGATTAAAAGGAATATAACTGATAATTTGAAATATGAAGAAAACGTTCAAAGGGGTAGGGATGGCAGGAGGGGAAGGGGAGAGATCAGAGTTACAGGTTGGAATCTGGAAAGACTCCATATATAGATTGTGTTTAAAACTATAGGAAGAGATATAGATAGAGACTAGGCTGGAGCTCATCAGTGGGTTAGGAAGGAAGAGTCACTGGGATCAAAGGAGAGAAGGGTGTGTTTCCAGAAGAAGCACATACAACTATCTACAGTACACAGTACTTGATAGTGTGATAAATGACTGTTCCTGTTTTATGTACTTAATCATAACATGCTGTGCTTTTCATCCTTTAGAGCATAATCCTACTTATGTAAGAGTTTACTTTAAAACAGGGTGTTGTGGGCTGGTGATTTAGCTCAGTGGTTTCACTGCCTGCCTGGCAAGCAGAAGGACCCAAGTTCGATGCCTGGTACCAAAAGAAAAAGAAAAATAACCAGGGTGTTGCTATGCCAGTGGTAGCCTCATGTATCTCGTGTTTAACTGCATATTTGGATAATATCAAGGGGCCATCAGAGATGATTGACATATACCTTTTCAGTTTGCACTTAGAAATTGGCACTCTGCATGGCACTTTGTGATACACATGGATGAAATTGCCTAATAACATATTTCTCAGATTGTATTTCCATCACATGTCACATGACTGTATAGAAATTTAAATTTAAAAAATTTGGCCTATGTGGAGTCTACTAGCTATTAGAATTTTTTTCCAGACCACTATTTGTTCAATATTAGTTTTGAAAGTCTTTCTAAAATAAATCACATCCTTTGATGTCTTGGTAATGCTTGAGATGTCTTTTTAAATTATATGGAAAAATGTTTAAGTATTTTTCAGTTTTGCTTTGGTTGAGTTCTATTATATTTGAATATTATTATAGTTTTTCCCTTGCATTGCTTTTCTTTGAATAATTTTAATTTTTGTATATGTGTTTTTAGTGAATGATAATAAAGTTACACATTAAAAAATGACCTGCTATAAATCTACAATTATATACACAATATTCTAGTAACACAGTATGGATAAATAGGTCAGTGGTGCACAATAGAGTTCAGAAACAAACCAAGAAACTTGTAGGCACTATCATGATAAAATTTGTGCCTATTTAAATGCAAAGAATGGCCATTTAAAATAACAGAAATTGATTAATTGGATATACATAATGAAAAAATAAAATTGTATGCTTACTTCATATGAGACACGAAAACCAATTTCAGATAAATTATAGAAACGTAATAAAAATAAAATTTTTTTAAAATGACATAGAAAAATAACTCCTGACCTTACAGTAGGTGAAAAATATTAAATAAGAAATAGAGTAGTACTAAATATTAATCAAATGTACATCTTTTTATCCAAAGTCATCATTAATATGTGAAAGGGAAATTCAAATCGCAAGTTAGAGAAGATTGTAATACATGTAATCAATAAAGAACTTGGATGTATAACATAAGACAAACTACAGATCAACTTTTTCTGAAGTTTTCAAAACACTTGGATAAATGTTTCACAAAAGAGAATCTTTAAGTGGCTAATAAAATATTACAAATTGATCAATGACATTAAAAACCTGACACAAAAATTGAATGGTAATGAGATACTACTACATCACAATCAGAATGGCTAAAATTTAAGAGTCATAACATTCTGTTCCAGTGAATACATAGAAATTAGAACAATCATAGCCCATAAATGGAGGGATTAACTAATGTGACAGCTTTGGAAAACTGTTTGATATACTTTTAACCTAGCCATTACACTCATATGCCCATTAGCAATACATATGCCCAGATACCAAAATGGCTTGTACTGCATATTGGAAACAAAGACATAGAATTCAACTTTTTTAGGTAGAATTGTGATTGACAGGGGTGGTATGATTTGAGAAGGACAAGTTGAGAGATGTTGGTCAAAGGATACAAAATTCAATTAGATAGGGGGAAAAATTCAAGATTTCTATTGAGCAATATGGTTACAACATTTAACAACATTTTTCTATAAAAGGCTAAGAGAAAATGTAAAATGTTCTCAAAACAAGTTATTATAAGTATGTGAGGTCATTTATATGGTGATTAGTTAGATTTAGTCATTTTCACTACATATATATATGAAAATCAGTTTGAGTTAGATTATAGAAAGGAAAATGTTGTATATGGTAATTACATACAATTTTAACTATTAAAACAATGAAAATTTAGAATTCATGCAACTGTAAAATTGATAAACTAATATATTGGAGAATTATGCATTCCATGGATTAGAACATTCTTATCTATCTCAAGACTCAGGATTTTTCAGCAATTATTTCATGGAATAACCTTACTATTTCTTTGTCTCTTACACTTTTTGAATACCACAATGTTAATATATGCTTGCTTAGTGGTGTCCTCAAAGCCTGTATACTGTCTTCATGATTTTTTTCATTATTCCTTTAACTGTCACTTTGAAAGATCTATATTCACATTCATATATCCTTTATTTTTGCTTTATCTAGTTGCCTTTAAGCTCTTAATTGTATTTTGAGTGTAAACAAGTTCTTCAGCTTCAAGGATTCTGTTTGTTTCTTTTTAATGAAGTCTATCTCTGGTGATTTTCTCAATCATGAATTGTCTTCCTGATTTTACTAAATTGTCTGTATTCTCCTGGGTTTTGTTGAGTTTCCTTAATATCATTATTTTGAAATATTTTCAGGAACTCCTGAAAATTTTGGAATATTTTGTAATGTTTTCAGGAACTCCTCAATTTCTGTTTTTTAGGTGTCAGTAACCGAGAAATAATTATGTTCCTTTGGCAATGTCATATTTCTTTGGTTTTCCATGTGTCTTGCATTGCTGTTTTGATATCTGTGCATGTGGTAGTGCAATCACATCCTTCAGACTTTACAGAGTAGCTTTTGTAAAGGAAGATTTCTACCTGCAGATGTACCTGTAGATGCCACTTTGAGAGAATATTATGGCTCTGGTTCCATGTGGGTGCAGTGGTGTAGTCTCCATCCAGCTGCTTGAGTTGTGAACAATGTTAAGAGAAGACGAAGGATGCTTCAGTGGTTTAGTATGGTGGAGTTTCCACAGAGATTATTAAGACACCGGCTTTTCTTTGACACAGTAGGGAGGTTCAGTTGAAGGAATCTTTCTTGTTATTGAGTCTGACATAACTCAATAACATAAGGATCCAGGGCACAGGTACTCAGAGGGATTGTGGGAGTCAGATTCCTGACATTAAGGTCATGAAAAACTATTGTAGCACTGGGACTCTAGGCACAAGTTCACTCTTCTTGCACAAGAGAATTCAGTTCTCCCACTGAGCTAAGATGTTATTCTTTTTTTTTATTCATTAAGTTTATTGGTACATTTTAGGTATACATTATGATCACATTCATTATTGGAAATTTGTACCTGTACATGATATATCTTGGTTCTCATTTTTTCTGATTCCCCTTCCCTCCTTTCAATCCCTCCACCCCTCCCTATTTACATAAGCTTTGTTTCCATTTTTTCCTTCTTTTTTTTCATTTTTTTCTTTCTCCTCTTTCCTTTCCCCAGGTCCCCTTCCCTACTTCCTCTTCCCCTTGGAACATTTTCTTCCTATTTCACAGTATCTATTATACATTTTGGTCCTCATTTACACTTTTAGTTTCTCAATTTGGTATAGCATGTGTTATTCTTAAGGATACCCTTTCAGTTCAGGCCTGGGGGTCTGGGATGTAGTTGTGATTCCTGAGATGTAGGATACAGCTCTGACATGGCTCCAGGAAAGACTAGGTGTTTCATAGGCCGGAAGTCTAGCAGGATACAGCTCTTATTTAGGACTTAGGACTCTCTAGGCCCAACAGGCAACTCAGACTTCAGGAGATGAGGTATTATGCACTGCTGACTCTGGAACCCGGACATGGCACCTAGCAGTAGCCTAAGCTCTTTGCTGTTAGGCACAACAGTGGCAAGTATAAGGAACAGCGGGATGCCACTCTAACGTTGGTTGCTACGAGGATTAGAAAACAGTGCTGTAGTGACCCCACTCTTCAAAAAGGCAGCTGCCTCACCAGCCCAGACTTGAGGAGGATAATCTAGTTGCAGGCAGGTGGGACTCTGGCTATTCAGGCTGGAGAGTGGGATATTATAGCTAAGTCAACACTTGGATTCCTTGTGATGGGAGACACTACACTGACTTGGCTCTATAAAACATAGAGACATAGGTCAGCAGAGCCTCTGATTCCCTCAGAGTAAGGTATTAGGTCAGCTGTGGTGTTGGGAGGTAGGAATGGTCCAGCATGTTGGAGGTTTAGAACCCCGGAAAGTGTGGGCTGCCTGAGATGCTGTACTAAAGGTGCAACTACTTTGATCACAGAAGACCTTCCATCTTCAGGAAAGATGGCACTGCCTTGGTGGTGTGCCAAGGGCTGTCCTGCTCCAGTAATCCAAGGCTCTGGGTTGCTGGAGAGCAACGTACCAGCTTGGCCCTAAGGGGAAGTGCCTCAGAGACTGGGATGGAAGGAACAGAGTAGGACTCTGTGGCATGGCCCAAAGTAGGGCATAGCAGCAGCTCTTTGGAGGTGGTGTGCTACCAGATGGGTCATGGCAGCTGAGCCTCAGGAATGGAGGTATGTAAAAAGTACTTATCCAGATGAGGGGTGCATTGCAACAGTAGCTCTATTTCCAAGATTGTACAGAGGTAGCAGCACAGGCGACAAGAACAGGCTTTAATGGGATGCATTGTTGGTTCCTTCATTGTGGGTGGCTCAGTGAGTGGACTTTACAAATCCTCTTCAGCTGGGTTAAGAGTTTATGGGAACTATACGGGCATCTCCAGTAGTGATACTACAGGTGTCCACAGTAGTGATGGAGGCTGCTAGATCCTCTTGCTTACCTTTTCTCTACAGGAAGAAGTCTCTCCTGGTCCTGATCTAATCCCAATTGACAGAATAGAGTGACTGGAGATAAAATCTTTACTTCCCTTCTCTGTGCAGTCATCTTGGGTTCCTGGGCTCTAGAAAAGTTCATCTGATCATTTGGTGTTTTTCATTGCTCTACTTCATTTATTTTAATTAAAATGGAATGTGTTTATTCATTGTTTTGGGCTCTTTTGTAGAGGAAAACAGCACTAGGTAGGAGCTGTTAGTCAGCCAGACTGCTGAAATTCTTATGCCCTGATATGCTCCAGATTGATTTCATTGGCAGGTAGGCAACTGCCTATTTTAGTTTTGCCTATTAAAGTTTTAGTTTTCAAACAATAGTTTAAAGAACTTTCTGGCACAAAATTCATTGCTTACATTTGTGAGAGTTTCTGTCATCCTTAGCCCTCCATACTACTACAGGTTTGGCTATGGGGCATAAACGTACTCAATATTACTAAACATTTCCAATTGACACTCTCAATAGCAGAATAAGAATGTTTTGACATTTTATATCCCTGGAAGTAAGTGTCATTGTTAGATATTTTAATTTTTAACTCTATGATAGGACAAAAATGCTATTTCACTTAAATTCACATTTCCTAAATATTGGTGAGAATAAAGCTTTTTTAGTGTTTTATGTTATTCTGGTTGTCTCTCTCTGAACTATTTCCCTATCTGTCTACTGGATTATTTGTTTCTTTTCTTAGTGATTTGTAGGAGTTCTTTATATATTCTCTTAATTCTTTAGTGGTCATACACATTACAAATATCCTCTCTTGGTGTTTATGTAACATTCACCTATTGGTGGACAATTATTCATTCTAATGTAGTTAAATTACACAAATATTTTCCTTAATGGTTTCATTTATAACTTAAAAATTATTCCCCAAGGAAAAATATATTAAATTAACCTTAAATGTTTTCTTCTTAAAGAATTTGTTCCTTGTTTTATTATTTTAGTGTCTTTAATCCAGCTGCAAATAATTTTTATATGGTATATGGTAGTAAACTAACTTTTCTCTATACATAACATTTGTTTGAAAAGTCTATCTTTAGGTTCTCCCTTAAGCCACTTCTTCAATAAATTCATTTCCACAGCATTGGTTCTTTATTCAGCTCCATTAGTCTATTTACTGACCAAAGTTCTAATATTAGTGTCTTATGTAGAAGGATTTTAGAATAAATCATTGTTTCTAATAGAACACAATTCCAACTGCACATCTAGCCAAAACTCCTAATTCTTTATACTTTCCCTGTTTATAGTGAAGAACTACCATGTTACCTTTTGAACAACTTCTCACCATTTAGTTACTGTTAATATATCAATTTTGACTTCTATTTAAATACAAAATGTCATCATAATTATATAAGAAATAACTACATAAGTTCATCTATGTATTTTATTGATTTTTCCCTCTACTTTTTTTTTTATATCCCATGCCATTCTCCTACATGTAATTTCTGTTGTGGAAGTCTTTGAATTTTAAGTTTGCTTATGAATTTTTTTCTATTTTGACCTAACTCTTGAATGAAATATTTTTTGACAATTCTCTCTTAGCACTTTGAAGATGTTACTCCACTGTAGTCTGTATCTATTAGTATTGGTTTGGCATGTCAAATCCCTGGTGATTTTTCAAGTCTCTCTGGTAGTTTACTGGATTTTCTCCATAGCCTTAATTGATATCCTGAAATTCAAAACAACACTCCAAAGTGAATTTACTTATAATTATTTTGTTTGGTAGTTGGGCAGCACTTTCCATCCATGTTTTCTTTCGATTCTCTTAACAGTCTCAATTACTGGCTCAATTATTTTTTTTTTAATCCTGCCATTCTTTTCTTCTGAATTTCTACTGGAAGCATTTCTAACTTCTTATCTTTTTTCTAATTTTATTAAGCGTTCTTTGAGTCTTGTCATTTCCTCTTTCTCTGTTCTGCATCCTGGATAATTACCTTAATTCCATCTTATAGTTTTTAATAGAGTCATCGATTATGCCCATATATTTAATTTAGTTTACATTATCCATTGCATTTTAATTTTATTTTCATAAACCATTATATTTCTATGTAAAAGTTATTATTTTATGACTTTGAAGGTACTTATATTTAGTTTAAAATTTGATGTGACTACAATATAAAACTAATTTCATCTGAACTACAGCTATGTTCTAAATGCTGGTTATAAAGTTTTAGATTTCTTCATGAGTTATAGAATTTCATTTTTCAGAATCTTTTTGAAAGAGTGGTGCTTTGTTTTATCTTTCTCACCCAGACTCCCTCCTATGCTCACCCTTTCTGTCCAGTGGATGTGTGATGGCATACTTATCCCCCAGGGGTCCAGTGTTAAAGTGCTAGTCCAAATTTATTAATCCACAGAGGTATCTGGAATATCACAGATTACATTCCAAGATGACAAATGGGCAGCTTAGTTCCTTCTCCAATTGTAGCACTGTTCCCTGTCTCACTCAGGCCCCTGGACCAAAGCTTGATTAAGTCACAGTCCCAGGAATATCACTCCTTTTCTGTGTGAATAATAACATCCAGACTGTCTCCCAGCTATAAGATGTTTCTGCTTCTGCAGTCAAAGCAGGAGAAACCTGAGTCCCTCTTGTGCTGCCAATGCCTCTTTATACACCTAACAAGCCTCTGGCTTCATGTAACATCACCACTTTGCAAATCTATTCCCTTTCTAGTCCACAGATATATTTACCTTCTTATTAGCTCATCTCTACTGTTCTGTATTTTCTCTTCTGTATTTTCTCCCAGAAGTATATAATTGGAAAAGATGGGAGGCATCAAAGTTAAGGTGTCATGAAACCTTCAAGTCTCAGCGTTGAATGTTTTCCCAACTTAATTAAATTAAACTGGAAGAATACAGGAAAATGAATCATTCTGATGCAATGAAAAACAGTGATGAATGAGAAAGAAAAATATAATAATAATAATTAAGAATTGATCTATATTAAATATTTGAAGTGGCTTGGTTGGACAATGTCCTTTTAATTTTCATTTTACCCTTGTAAAAATAGCAAAGCAAACCCTGAAGAACAGTGAGAAATGATGTAACTTTCTTGAAGTCACCTGAATACAAAATGGTTGATTTGAAACAAGTGAACCTAACTCAAGTGAAAATCTATAGTGTATGCTACTGCTTACTACCTCCCAACTTTGCCTAGAGTAGTTCTATAATCCTAGAAATATCATTTTATTTGTCTGTTTTTTTACTTCTCACCTGTGAAAAAAGGTCATTATATTAAATCACTTTTAGTATAGTTTTCTAAACTCTTGTTATCTATCATATCTTAAAAACAAATTCATAGTTCTGTTTAACTTTCTATTTCAGAGTATCCTTGTAAAACTGTTTTTGGTGGCTGAAATGTCTGACCAATATATCTAAATTTATTTTACTACAATCTCTAATAGCATTTACATATACATGTATACATACATGTGTATATGTACATATATATATAACACATGTATATGTATGTCATTAGATTGTAAAATAAATATACATATGAAAACACCCTTTGAAATATTCTACAAGAACAAAGTAAACTCTTCAAATCATAAAACTGCAATTATAATATCTAATGAGTGTCAATTCAAGAAGTGTGAAATATCCTGAGTATGAATCTAATACTAAAGGTGTTGTATGAAAAGACTTGAGGTCTGTCTGGTCTTTATTCAGCCTCTAACTGAATCTTAACATTTTTGGATTTCAACTTCTTTGTTTTTAAAATAAGACAGTTGTTTTCTTTCAATTTTTATTAGTACATATTTGCAGTACATAATGAGTAAATTCATCATGGGGAGTTGGTAATACTTCTTAGTTCTTTTTAGGTTTCTGAGTTCCTTTCTCACATACCCTTAGTTGATAAATGAGGATTTATTAAGATAATTCAATGGACCTGTTAGTGAATAGACCAACAAATTTGGGCATGGTGGCTTATGCCTGTAATCCTAGCACTCTGGCAAACTTAGATAGGAGAATCACAAGTTTCAGCCCAGCCTGGGAAACTTAGTGACCTTCAGACACTGTCTGAAAACAAAACAAAACAAAATTTTAAAAGCCTGGGTATGTAGCTCCAGATGAAGCCCTTGGGTTCAATCCTCAATAACACACACACACACACACACACACACACACACACATTTATTCCCTTAATGATGAAATGTTTGAGTCAAGTTACTTTCTTAATTTGTCCCTTAATAATAAAACTATATAGTATTTAGTTTAGAAGAAGTTTTCTAGTCAGATTGTCTGAGTTTCTTTCTGAGAGTTATTGATTCTAAATTTACTCTTTTATCAAATAAGGTTAATCACAATTCCTACCTACAATAATGCTATGATGATTAAATAAGATAAAAAGAGTACTGCATCTGACACATAGTATGTGATCAGTATTTTTATTTATTAAGAATGGTACTCAACTATGTAAAGAGTGTTTTAAAATTAAACTTTTCTAAATACCTTAAATATCTCTAAGTATTAATTAAAAAGCAGGTGTAGGCATCTTCATGAATAACTTAGGTATTCAGAGAGAATGAGCTGTGATCAGGGAAAATTTCTTACTGTTTTGTATATACTAAAATCTCATACTCATGTCTACACGTATTCATTTGATCAGAGTGATAATTCAGTGTACATTCAGTGTTGTTGTATGGAGCATAACATCTAAAACCCGCAGGCAAATGGGAAAAACAGTGAAAATGAATGTGAAGCTTTAGCTTACTGGTAACACAACTTCATGCTCTGTTTGTGATCAGGGTGCTTTTGTCAGTAAAGAGACTCAACTAGGAACTAAAAAATCACTGTTTTCTCTAAACCCCTGGAATTGCTTTAAGATTGTGTGTGTTCTACGACATTTTTGTCAAAATATATTTTTCTGTATTTTGGGCTGAAGTGGAGAAAAATAATTGAAATATGGCAATTGGAGGAACAAAACAAAGAGATGACTAAAATATTATAATGAAAGATTCATCTTATAAAAATCCTTTTAACAAGTGTGCAATTTTTACAATATAAATAAATTTTAGGTAAATTCTTATTTTTTTGAAACATAAAAAATGGAAAAAAGAAACATAAAACTAACAACTCTGTCCAAACTAAAATTTATGCCTGCAGTTTAGTGTATTATATGTAGCTAGTTTAATACCTTTGGGCCATGTCAACATAAATTTTAAAATTGTTAGCATTTACCTAAAAACTTCAAACTACCTAAATTCGGGATCCCTTTAAAACTTGAAGAAACTACAAAATCTCTTCTTTCAATTTATGTTAGGAGTGACCTACATCAAAGAGCTCAATGAGAATTGATGTTGGAAACTGCCATTAAGATACAAATTGTATAATTATCTTTGTATATACATATCATTAAACTAGAATGGATGTCAATAAACTAGCAAAAATATCTCTATTAGTCATAGCACATTATTACAAAACAAAAGTGAAATAGTTTCCTTTACTCTTTCAATAAATGTAATCTGGACTATAATTTTCACATTTTACCTGTATACTTGAATTCAAATAATAATTCCTTCCATTGAAACCATTCTTCTATTTTCAAATGACAGTTAGATGCTGAGATAACAAGTATTTTAAGCCAAAATCAGCATTTTACTTTGTAAGGAAAATGTAAGCATGGAAGTGAAAGAAGAAAACTGATTTGGTAAGATTTAAACTGAAATAAACATGATAGGGTATTTAAAAATCTCTACAATATAGTTGAAATTCTAGCTACTTCAAAACTATATGTAGAAAAGCAATTCCTAAAAACACTCAGAATCTTTTGACTCTTTTCATAGATGTTGTATAGTAGGAGAAAAAATATAATGTTCAGTTGTTCATTTTGATTGCAGTTTTTAATGTAATCTGCCCTGTGCATCCTACTTCACCTTGTCAGAGAGTACTGCTTCCCCAGGGCTGCCCCAGGGTCCTGTTGACGGATTGATCTAATTGCAGTAGGTGCTGTAAACAAGGCAGCAACTCCATACTCTGCAAGCACACGGAAATAAGCGCCAGCATCTGGTGTTCCCACAGGCTTCCCCTGAAATGAGATTCATTTAAAATGTCACTGGGTAACATGTTTTATATTTCATTGACAGTTCAATACTAACACATTTAACACAGCAGTATTAAAAAGGCTGGGCTCTCAAGAAATCTTAGTTTTGAAATATTCCCATGTTACGTTATAAAAAAAAAAAAAAACAAATACCTGGGCCTCAGAAAGGATGTTTGCTTCTTCAATGCACCCTAAAAGCTTGTTTCCTTTGAAAGATAAAAAAACAGAAATAGGAGGATTCAACATGGCCAAATAGAGGAAAAGCCACATTGGAGTTACACAGGTAACTGGAAGAAAGGGAGGGACATACATCCTGATGCCAAAATCAATCTGAAATAAAAGACTTATAGATTAAACAAAACATAAGTACAGGAGTTTATAAGAAGGCGAAGCAGCCCACAGGGCTGCCTGGAGGACCTCCACTTGTTTGTAGAGCAGGGTAGAGGAGGAACTGCCCTTCTGGGAAGTTCTCAAAAAACTGATGGCCTGCAATAGCATGGCAAACTCAAGCCACACAGAATAGATTTGGGATATAAGGCCCCTCATCTCTTTTGCCTTTTTCCAAATGGAGGATTTTGCAGCCTGGCAGCAAATTTCACCAGCACGCACAAGGGTAAGTGACAAGGAATCTGCTCCCTCCCTGACGGACTGCCATTTATTTTATTTATTTATTTATTTTTGGTCTTACACCATAGTGGCTAACTGGAACCTCTAGGTTAGGACTGAAGTGGTGAAGGTAGTGAGTGGAACAGCACCACTCCTCCTGCCCTGCTGTCAGCCACAGGAGAGGAGAGGGATGTGGGACTTAAGCAGTCTTTGGCTCCAGCAAGAATGCCAGCCCTCCCTGCACTTTGCTTCCAATGGCACAAGAGAGGAGAGAGAAGTGGGACCAGAGCAGCCTTTGGCTATCTCCACAGTGGCAGCAGGTGCAGTGGGTCAGTCAACAGTATTCCCCCCACCCTGCACCCAGTAGTGTGAAAGAAGAGAGAGATGTGCCAGAAGAGTAGAACAGAGGGAACAGAGGAGACTGGGCAAGGACCTGGAGGGTCCAACTATACTCAGGCCTGGAACAGCCGTGGTCTGTCTCTGTCTGAGAGCCACAGCAACTGGGAGAGGGACACAGAGACAAACAGGGTAAGGAGACCTGGGAGGGCCATGTAGGAACATCCAGAAAGTTGCTAGCTGATGACTCTGGCCCCAGCCGAGACATCCAGAGACAAAGATCAGCCCCTCACCCAGCAATAATCCTACAGCACAGATTTGGGCTCTGACTTGGACACTACCACAGAAGAGTGGACACCAGAGGAATTTTATTTTCCTTTGTCTGTCTTTTTTTTTTTTGGTTGTTTAGGTTTTTACTATTATTGTTTTATTTTGTTCATCTTTTTTCTGTCTCTTTCCACAACTGTCTTTCTAGATTTTTTGATATTTTCATGTGAGTGAATATTGTCACTAGTCTTTCTGGTTCACTTGGATAGTCTTTTCTTTTCTCCTTCATTCTTTCTCTTTTGTCCTCTTTTCCAGTTTCCCAAAGCTCGAATAATTGTCCTTTGTCCTTCATCCTTGCATCTACTAAATTTCTCCTCATTTATCTCTTTATTTTTTTCTCCTATCTCTCTTAAACCACCCCCCCCCACACACACACACAGGGAGAAAATCACTCGGCTAAGAGGAAACTCACTACATACAAGTTCCTGGTTTATTATATATATAGTCATCACCATAGTCCTGTGACAAAGGCCTGGGTACTGGGCAAAATAGATAGCAATTTCTCATCCCTAATAAATTGGGAAGGTAAAAATAAAATGGGGAAGGTAGAATCTTGGGACAGACACAAAGTCCAAGAGTCAGATACATCTAGAAGACATCTTTGAGGGATAGATATTTCCTAGGGGAGCCTCTATACTAGTGATAAAGCTACCTACCATAAGCAATTTACAAGCATCAACACAGAAAGCAAATTAAAATTTAAAAAATAGAAAACGATAAGACACAGAAGCAAAATGCAACTGCAGACCTCCAGCCTACCTAGGACTAGTCCAGAGGACAATGAGACAGAAGAAATCAGAAGCCCATCTACTTGAATTTTTGAAATGGTAGCACTAGAGCTAAAAAACCAACAGATCAATGAGGGTATAGAAAAAAATCAAATCAGAAATAATCTCTTAGAAAAAAAAGAGATGACAATCATAATGAAGGAATTGCTCAGCAAATGTAGAGTAGACACAAATAAAAAAATACAGGAGCTAAGGAAAATGATAAAAATGATGAATGCCCAACATAGAAAAGAAATGGAATCTATGAAACACATTCAAACAGATATACAGGGGATTAAAATTTCTAAGCATACACAGCCTAATGAACCAAGGTGAAGGCATAATATCAGATCTGCAAGACAGGATTGGAGTTAGTGATTAGGAAAAGAAAAAAATTCTTAAAAATAGCAAGGGACCATGAAAAAATCAATTAAACAGCTTCAAGATGTTCCAGAGAAGAAGAACATAAGATTGGAGTCAATGAAAAAGCAGGAGACAGTGCAAATGACATAAAAAACCTGTTCACAGAAGTAATGCCAGAAAACTTCCTAAGCATAGAAAAGAATTTGACACACAAATAAGTGAGGCATATAGAATTCCAAATGGCTATGACTAAAATAAATATACACCAAGGCATATAATAATCAAGATTCCAGAAATTCAGCACAAGAAGAGAATATTAAAAGCTGTAAGAGAAAAGAAACAAATCTTACATAAAAGAAAGGACATGAGAATCACCACAGACTTCTCAGTATAAACCCTTAAGTAAAGGAAAGCTTAGAATGAAGTATTTCAAGTTCTGAGAAAAAACAATCTCTAACCACAATTGATGTACCCTTAAAAACTCTTTCAAAATCAGTGGAAAAATAAAATGATTCCAAGACAAAGAACAATTGAGTAAATTAATGATCACCAAACCAGCTCTACAAAATGTTCTGAAGGAAATTTTAGAAAAAGATAATGAAGATTGCAATTCCAAGAATGCCAACAGAAAGGATCTACCAGGCAAGGCAAGCAATTCAACACAGAGGAAAGAAAAGGAACCAACAACAGGAAAATAATATGGCAAGGATAAACTAGTACATATCAGTTATAACCATCAATGTAAATGGTGTTAATTCACTAATCAAAAGAAAGAGATTGGGCCAGGGATTTAGCTCGGTGGTTTTGCCACCTGCTCCACAAGCAGAAGGACCTGAGTTCAATCCACAGTACCAGAAAGAAAGAAAGAAAGAAAGAAAGAGATTAACAGAATAGATCAAGAAACAAGATCCAACAATATGCTGCATAAAAGAAACACATGTAACATAAAAAGAAATTCACAGACTGAAAGACAAAGGTTATAAAACAATATTTCATACTACAGGAACACAGAAGAAAGCAGGAGTTGCTATTCTATTGTCAGACAAAGTGAACTTCAAGCCAAGACTGATCTAGAGAGACAAAGAAGGCCACTACATACTTGTTAAAGGAAAACTCCAATAACAATCATAAATACATATATATACCAAAGACCAGCACACTCAACTATTTAAAATTAACACTCATGGACATGAAAAATCAAATAAGTACTAACAAAATTTCAATGGGTAACTTCAATAACCCACTGTCACAAATAGACAAAAAAACCAACAAAGAACTATCAAAATTGAACTAAATCTATGAACAAATGGGCTCAGTAGATGTCTATAGAATGTTCCACCTCACAACATCAGAATACATATTCTTCTCAGCTGCACATGGGATGTTCTCCAAAGCAGACCACATACTAGCTCATAGAACATACTTATGTAAATGCAAAGGACTTGAGATTATCCCAAGTATATTATCAGACCATAGTGGAATGAAATTGGAAAAATGAAATTGGAAATGACAAACAACACTACATAAAAACATGGAAATTAAGTAATACCTTCTCAAACAACCAGTGGGTCACAAATGAAATCAAAGAAGAAATTAGACAGTTTCCACAATTAAATCATATTGCCAATGCAACATTCTGGAACTTATGGAACACAATGAAAGTAGTCCTAACAGAAATTTATAGCAGTGAATACTCACTTCAGGAAAACAGAATGAGCTCAAATAAATAACCTAATGTTGAACCTTGAACTTCTAGAAAAAGAAGAGCAAATAAATTCCGAAGCTCGTACAAAGGAGTAAAGATCAGAGCAGAAATAAATGAATTTGAGACTAAGAAAACAATACCAAGAATCAATGAATTGAAGAGTTGGTTCTTTGAAAGATGAAATAAAATTGACAAATCCCCTAGTTAACTTTACAAAAAAGAGAGAAAATATTCAAATCCATGCAGTTAAGAATGAAAAGGGAGAAAACACAATAGATTCTGCAGAAATCCAAAAGATCATAAATACCTACTTCAACCTGTACTCAAATTAGAAGGAAAACACAGAAGAAATGGACACATTTCTAGATATGTGTGAATTACCAAAGTTGAATCAATAAGATATAAAAATTTTAAAAAACACAATACCAGTCATTGAAATTAAAGATATAATTAAAAACTTACCAACAGTGAAAACCCCAGGTCCTGATGGGTTCACTGATGAATTCTCTAAGAACTTTAAAAAAGATCTAATGTTACTACTCCCCAAACTCTTTTTAAAAATTGAAAGGGGGGCAGGGATCTAGCTCAGTGGTTCAGCTGTATGCCTTGCAAGCTCAAGGTCCTAAGTTTGATCCCAAGTACCAAAAAAATAAAAATAAAAATTGAAAGGGAAGCAATACTCCCATACTCATTCTTGGAAGCAAGCATTACCCTGACACCAAAACTAGAGAAATTTCCAAAAAAGAGAACTATAGGCCAATCTCCCTAAAGAACATAGATGCAAAAATCATCAATAAGATACTGGCAAACAGAATGCAGTAAATCATCAAGATTATACACCACAACCAAGTAGGATTCATCCCTGTGGTACAGGGATGGTTTGACAAACACAAAACAATAAATGTAATATGCCATATCAAGAGAGTCAAGGATGAAAATCACATGATCTCAATAGACACAGAAAAAGCACTTGACAAAATCCAACACCCATTCATGATAAAATCCCAAAAGATAATTGGACTAGTCTTTGTTCTCAACCTGATGAAAGCCATCTATGACAAACCAACAGCCAACATCACACTACATAGTCAAAACCTGAAAGCTTGCACTCTAAAATCAAGAACAAGACAAGGATGTCCACTTTCACCACTCCTATTTAATATAGTTCTGGAAACATTAGCCAGAGCAATTAGACAAGAGAAATAAAAGGAATAAAGATAATAAAGGAAGAATTTAAATTATCTTTATTTGCAGATGACATGATAAGCTACATAGAAGACCTCATGAACTCCACCAAAATACTTCTAAATTTAATAATCAAATTTACTTTCATAGTTGGATACAAAGTCAACACTCAAAAATGAATACAATTCTTCTACTTCAAAAAGCATTGAGAGAGAAATTAGGGAAACTACACCTTTCTCAATAGCATAAAAAATGAAATACTTAGAAATCAATCTAACAAAGGAAGTAAAATATCTTTACATTAAAAACTACAGTACTCTGAAAAAGGAGATTAAAGAGGCTATCAGAAAATGGAAAGATATCCCTTGCTCATGGGTATGAAGAATCAACATAGTGAAATGGAAATAGGCCCAAAATTGTCATACAGATTTAATGGCATCAAAATGCCAATAGCATACCTCACAAAATACCAATAGCATACCTCACAGAATTAGAGAAAGCAATGATAAAATTCATTTGGAACCAGAAGAGACCTTGAATAGCAAAAACAATTCTGGACAACAGTGGCAAGGCAGGGACATCACAATCTCTGACTTGAAATTATATTACAGAGTTACTATGACAAAAATAGCATGGTACTGACAGAAAAACAGACCCAAGGATAAATGGAACAGATTAGAAAATGTATAAGCAACATCAAACACACTCAGCCAGCTTATCTTCAACAAATGGGCCAAACACCTTCACTGGAAGAAAGATAGTCTCTTTAATAAATTGTGGTGGAAAAACGGGCTTTCCACATGATACTGAAGACTAAAACTAGATCCATGTATCTCACCATGCACTAAACTAAAAGGAAAATGGATCAAGGTCTAAATAATAAAACAACAAATAATATATCTGCTAGAAGAGACAATGGGTCTCTTGAATTCATAGGTGCAGGCAGACTTTATTAACAAAACCCTGATGGCACAATAAATATTACTAAGAATTAACAACTGTGATCTTGTCTTATTAAAAAGCTTTTTCACTGCAAAAGAAATCACCAACACAGTGAAGAGACAACCACACAGAGTGGGAAAAAATTTTGCCAGCTGTTCCTCATACAAAGGACTAATATCTAGAATACATATAAAGAACTCAAAAAAATCATACCCTTCCAAATTTAAAGACCCAATCCAAAAATGGGCATCTGAAGTTAATACATACTTCTCAGATGAATAAGTACAAATGGAAAATAAATATATGAAAAAGTGTTCAACATCATTGGTCATTCGAAAGATGCAAATTAAGACAATACTGAGATTCCATCTCCCTCCAGAAAGAATGACTGCTATTAAGAAATTAACCAATAACAAATGCTGGAGGGGTTGTAGGGAAAAAAGGGTATCCTTCTCCACTCTTGGTGGAAGGGTGTACTGGTGCAACCTTTGTGTGGAGATTCTTCAAAAAAAACCCCCCAAAACTGGAGGTTCCATTTGACCAAGTTATTCCCTTTCTTGGTATCTTCCCTAAAGAATTAAAAGCATCATACCACAGTGATATATGTACACCCATGTTTATAGCAACACAGTTTGTAATAGCAAAATCTTGAAAACAGCCCAAATGTCCGTCAGCCAATGAATGGATAAGATGTATTCTTTTTTTACTGTAATGGAGTACTACTCAACCATAAAGAAAGATAAACAAGGCACCTGGAAGGAAGCTCCCCTGCTGCCATCCCAAGCTCCTAGGATAGAGAAGCTGAGGTGGTCCCAGCACCTGGAAGGAATCTCCCCCACCGCCATCCCAAGCTCCTAGGGCAGAGAAGCTGAGCCAGTCCCAGAACCTGGAAGGAAGCTCCCCCACCTCCATCCCAAGTTCCTAGGGCAGAGAAGCTGAGCCAGTCTCAGAACACGGAAGGAAGCTCCCCTGCCAACCACCCAAGATCCTAGGGCAGAGAAGGTGAGCCGCGTAGGCACCAGAAGCACCCCCCACCCCTGTGAAAATAAGAAAACACATTAACAAGACTCAAAAACAGACTTCCGGATCACCTAACCCCAAAGGGAAATGAGATGGGACAATCTCATACTCAACCTCCTGGACTCTCTGAACTGGCAACAAAAGAGGATCTGGGAAAAATGAAATCAGAAATAATTTCTCAGATAACAGCAAAGATTTTGCACATGGTGGAAGACATGATTAATAAATCTAGAGAGGACACAGATAAAAAAATAGAGGATCTGAGAAACATGCTGGAATCCTAACATAGGAAACAAATGGAATCCATAAAACAGATGCAAACAGATTTCCAGGAGATTAAAAACTCCATTGAAAGTCAGTGCAGCAGA
>NW_004624837.1:517940-529830 GCF_000247695.1 Heterocephalus glaber | reverse complement strand
ACCAATGATTAGAATGAATAATCGATAATGCAAAATAGGAAGAAAAGGCCCAAAGGGGTAGGGGTAGTGGGAGGGGCAGGGGAAAGGAAAGAAGAGAAGGGAAAAATGATGAGAAATGGGAAAAATGGGAATAAAGTCTTTGTAATTAGGGAAGGGTGGAGGGTGTGAAGGGAGAGCTAGGAATGGGGAAAAGATAAGAACCAAGATGCATTATGTAAAGGTACAATTCCCAATGAGAAATGTAATTGTGTTGTATGCCTACAATGTACCAATAAAAGAATTTAATACAAAAAAAAAAGAAATGACTTTTTCCAAAAGACTGCCTGTTGATTAACGTAAGTATTAAGTCTTGAATGATGTAAACACTTCAGGTAACATAAGGCAAACTAGGACAGTATCTTTCATCAGAAACCGTTGTTTACATACAAAAAGTTATAATAAAGTAGGTAGTGCTAGTATATTCATTCATTTAGCAAATATTGATTACCTATGTACTATGTGCTAGATACTATTTTAAATTCTTGAAATAATTTTGTGAATAAACAAGCTCAATTCCTGCTCCAGCAGAACTTACTTTTTGGTAACTAAGGGTGTGTGTGTGTGTGTGTTTGTGTGTGTGTGTGTGTGTGTGTATGTGTGTGTGTATTATGAAAACTTACATAGCAGATGCCACAAGCTATTTGTAACTAGTGAAGGGACAGAGCACAGTAATAAACACTGGACTGGTATGTTCTCAATACCTATCAGCACTTGTAGTTTCAGAAAATGTAAACGAAACCTATTGGCATCTTTCATTATGGACACTAAATAAAAGTGGCTCAATAGTTTATTGACATTATTGAGGACTTTTCTAATCCCCTTTGCAGGCATGCATGCACAATTAGCAATATAATCACTTTACAATGCCTTTGAGAAGAACTAATAACACACTAATCATCTGTATCTACCTGAAAAAACTTGCATTTTTAATAAGGAGCACTAGTCCGAACAATTTTAAGATTGTGGGGATTTTACACAAAAAGCACACCAAGAGCAGTAACGCAGAAAACAGTACCAAAGTAAAATCTCTTTAAATTCAAATCAGTGCCATTTGAGGTGAAACTGTCATTATTTGCTTTTTGAATTCAAAGTCTATTTTACTGGTTGCTATGTAAATAATATAGGCCAAAAGTGATATTTACAATGATGAAGCAAAGATTCTAAGCCTTCAGCTGTTACAAGTCATGAAATTTTTAAAATCAGAGTTTAAAAAATATATCAACTGCTAATATCAGCTGGATTTTTAATGTGGCTAGTGATGGTACAAAGCACAGGAACCAAGACAGTTATAAAATACTTGAAAATTAACTTCCATGTATAATTTTCTACTACTTAAGACAGAACGTGTAAACATTAATGGATGACACAAGTCCTTGGTTAGAAAACCAGGTAATGTCTCAATTTCTCACATATTTCATACTGATGTTAGGTTTTCAACATATGAAAGTGGTGAAATATAATCCCTTAGCAAAAGAAATGAATAGTTAAACATTCAATTTAAATATTTGCACAAAAATTAATTGCTTTATTATTAATCCTATAATTTAGCTTACACAAGCTGGAGGTCAATGCTATTTGCAGTCCTTGAGACTCTGATGTAAAATATTTTGGCATCAAGCACAATTTTTGTCTTTGTGTGCACACATGTCAGAATTAGAAATACATCTGGTCTCTTTCCGAACACTATTTTTGTGAATGTCATCCAAGCCACGTTTCTCCCACAGTTCTGAGGAGAAGACAATAGCATCCCCCTATCAAGTAGTACTGAATTTCATTTCACCAGGCAGGTGCTGCAGAGCATTGGCTTGTTTATTTCAGAATAGTGATGACACTGGAAAAAGCATTTTCTGGGTTCCTCCTAGGTGTTGTGTGTTTTTATCAAGGCATGGGTGTTTGGGCCTGTAATATTTAAACTGAAGACTTACTAAAATATTAACAACTCCCTAAGGCATACTATGTAGTTAAAAAAAATCAAAATGCAGAGTAGCATGTATACTATTTGTGCAATGTAATTTGTATAAAACAGAGGTGAAAAACATGAAATAACTATTGAACATAAGAATTTGATCATCTTCAAGGCAGAGAAACTTGAAAGCTGAAAACACAGGATGGTGAGATTGTCACTGTTTATCTTTAAGCAAGTTTTGAAATATGAGCCAAATGAGTGCATGAACTCTAAAAATGGGCATTTCCCTCAGAACCTCTATCTCTATAATTCATATCCTTTTGCACTGACTTTTAAAACATTGCTGCTGCTATAAAGACACACAGTTAGTTGCTGTATGCCTTAAGATCCAGAAACCATGTGTCATTGCCTCTTAAGAATCCAAAACTTACTTATTAATACAACATGATTGCTCTGAGACTGGCTTCCTTGATTACTTGCTGGAGATTTCCCATCATTCCAGTGCTCTTACCTGTAAGGACAACATGCAGCAGTCTTGTCTCTTTCATGTCATTTATACCTCCATCTAGTATTACTCTAACTCAGTGATTGTCAACCCGACACGCACAGTATAATGATGCTTTCAGGATGGTTTGGAAAAATATTAATGACTAGTGCCCTTCCCAAAGATTCTGTCTGATTCAATTGGCCTCAAGTTGGGCCTGGGTATTGACATTCCCTCAGAGATTCTACTCTGCTGGACAGGCACTACTTGAGGCAAAGATATTTTTCAGTACTCAGCCGGCTACCTGTAGTGGATGAGTATAGAATTTTGTACTAGGCATTATTGATTTTCTCTGTCATAAATAAATGACAAACAAATATGTACTAACAAAAAAATGCAGATAATTAACATCTGATTATACCACATCATATTCAAAGGAAATAACTGGGGAGAAGTTCCTCACTGTCTCAAACTCATTATGTCTCATTCTGAAAACTAGACTCCGAACAGATAGATGGATAGATAGATAAGACAGATAGATAGGACAGATAGACCTTTGTAGGCCATAGTACAACTGCTCTTTCTCTATGGATAGAAGGGTTAGCCTGTTGTAGCAGTTCTTTAGGTGTTGACAGAGACCTTTAAAGGCCTATGGTTTATCTTAATCTCAGATAAGGAGTCTTAACTTGTATTTCTGGGATGTTCATGAATATTTTTAAATACATAGTTTCATTTATCTGGGGAAAAGAATCAATAGCTTTTATCAGATTCTGAAAAAAACACTACAAAACAGTTTCATGGCATATGAAAGTCTCTCAAAGCAGAGATTTTTCTATTTAGCTCTGAAAAACAACTTGTGAAGTGAGAATGTACACGGCAATATGGAGACGGTAAGGTCTGTTCATTTTATTCCCTGCAGGAGGGAGAAGTCTCCTTAGGACCATACTTTAAACCAGTTTTATCAAAAGACCACAAAAATTCTCCAAAAATTAGTAACTAATCTCAGGTCCCTAAGCAACTTGCTTTCTTCCCTCCCCTATTTTTTTTAATCATATGAAATTCCTAACATTTTAAGTCAAAATTGGACGAACATAGCAGTTTCACATTGCTCAAATAAATAATTTCTCTCCTCTTACAATAATTATTCTTCACTCTCATCCCTTATAGTAGATCCCACAGAGCTATAACTCCTCAGGTTTTGCTCCTTTCCTTCCTTTAGTTAAGGACATACTCTGGCTTCCTGGCCTGACAAGGTATGATTTCTCAATGGCCAAAAACCCAAGATAGATAGATAGATACTTAGATACATAGATACATAGATCAGTCTCATCTTATTCAGTTTTACTGTTCTGTGAATTCAGTTAACCATGGTCAAACATATAAAATAAATATTAAATAGAAATTTTTAGAAATAAACAATTCAAAGTTTTAAGTTGAATAGAATGATGAAATCTCATGCGATTCTGCTGTGCATACCTGGTACATAAACCATTCCTTTATCCAGTCTATTCCTAGTGTATACACTACCCATTTGTCAGTCACTTAGAAGCCATCTGTTATCATAGATTTAAGGTTCAGTATCACAGTTCATCTTCAAGTAAAGTAAGGTCAACAATAGCCTAATGTGATGCCACAATGCCTGCATTTATCACCTCAGCTCATGTCATCACATGGGCACTGTATCATCCCACTTCCTCACAAGAATAAAGGTGAGAAGTACAGTAAGTTATTTTGAGAAAGACTACATTCATGTAACATTGATTACAGTATGCTGTTAGCATTGTTTTTTCTGATTTGGGGCACTTATAAGTTCTTACTGTATTTAAGTTATAAATTAAAATTTATCATAGTTTTGTACATATAGGAGAAACCATAGTATGTTTGAAGATATGTGAATGCTGTAATCTGAACGTGTTCCTCAAAATTCAACTATTGGAAATTTAATTTCTAATGCACAAGTGAATAGATTAATGCTTCTATGAAAAGATCTTGCAGAACCGGAGATAGTGGTGCATACCTGTAATGTCAGCTTTCTGGGAAGATGAGGCAGGAGGAACAAGAGTTCAAGCCCCTCTTGAGAAACTTAGCAAATTAGACAGACACAGTCTCAAAAATATAGTAAATAATAAAGAGATGGGGATGTAGCTCATTGTGACAGTCCTGGGTACAATGCAGTCCCCAAGACCATGGCCACCAAAAAAGAAGAAGGCTTGTGGGGATGGATTTAGTCTCTTTCCCTTCTGCTCCTTAACTGTAGGGAGACAATTTTGCACCTTCTTGGAGGATACAGAAAAAAGATACCATTTGGAACCAGAGAACAAACTCACCAGGTTCTTGACCTTATACATTAGACTTCAGAACTGTGAGAAATAAACTTCTGTTTTTACTAAATTACCCAGTCTGTGATATTCTCTTGCAGCAGCACAAAAAGGACTAAGATGGTATGTATTCATGTCCTTACCTAGATCAATCTCTTTTGATTTGGTCCTCTATCTTTTCCAAGGTCTAAGAGTTTACTATACTGGGCCTTGTGGTTAGACTACTCCACCTCACAGTGAATAAGCCATCGCTTCTCTCTAGTGATAGGACTGTCTGCCCCATGAAAAAAGCAGGTTACCTCTGGAAGTGTTAGTATCAAGTAAACGAAGCAGAGCACTGCAACTGGTAATTCTGCAGCCCCAGTGCTGAGCTAATTAAGGACTCTGACATATGTAACATTCTCAGAAGACATAGAGAGTATTTGTCTCTGCTATAGCTGGTAGCTCATAGCTTCTAAAAGAACTGTTTTCACCTCTGAATTATTTCATGCTGATGCACAATCATTCTGCTGTCCTGAGCTCAAGGAAGAGAAACTTGAGATTTGTCCTTATTTATAGTGATATATAGCAAGTCTTTAAGAGAAGAAATTAAATGACTTCTTACTTAATCATATTAACTGACTTCTGCTCAGGAAAAAGAGAGTGGCTATTCCATAGTTGAGTTTATACAAAGACTGATTCCTCTATGCTATCAACACTTTGCTCAAGACAACCTTCAAATATGGTCACATTTCCTCATGTAAAAAAAAAACCTCCTATGAAATTTCTTACATACAAGTGACTGATGGCACCCTATTCACCAAAGGCCTCTTCAGTTGCTGTTAGATTGCTCTCTAGTGCTTGTCACTATTGATCTTGCATCTTCTAAAAAAGCTCCTCTCTATGGTTATTCAATATGCTTTGCTTTTCTGATTCCTTATTGTCTCCCCAATTTCTCATCCTCAATTTTCATAATTTCTCTCTCTCAAAGCTCCCCGTGTTAATGCTTTTAATTTTCAATTATTTGAGAATCTTGATCACCTTAGGGATTTAAATTATTAAATTGTCTAATTCTGAAAGCTTTTCTCAGATTTAAACCCAACTTTCCAATATCATACATATGTTCTGGCAGCACCTTGAGACTCAGCATTACCAAAACCAAAACCCCTGAGTCCTTCTCTACTTTGTCCCTCGTACTGCATGTCTGCAGTTGATCACTGCCATTATACTGGTTGTCCTACCTGAAGACATCAGAGCTACTTTCAAATCTCTTGTCACCTCTTTTACAATACCCACCTGACAACCTTGAATCTCTCAAATGTTCAGAACACTGACATCCATGCTACACTGCACAACAGCTTCCTAATTGTTCTTCTCCAGGTTATGTCAGGGGAGCTCTGCCTTTGAAGCCAAAGAACCTCCTTTCAAATCCCAACTTCATCAGCCTCTTGCAATTGATAGTTATTTAACATCTCCTTGGTCTTTACTTTCTAGAGCTATAAATAGGGAATTCAAAATATCTAACATAGAGGTTTGTAATTAGCATTAAAAGCATGTAAATAAAATGCTTAAAAGAGTCCTGATTACTCAAAACTCAATGAATAATAGCTCTTACTATAGTTTTACTTTACTTGCTCATCCATAATTTTTTCCCTGTCTACTACACTTCCCTAAAAGTTAGTGGACAGATTTTGAGCCAGAGTACAAGAATTAAATGTAAAGTGTTTTTTATAGGCAATGGCCCACTGAAGTTTACAAGGACTATTTTACACTTTCTGGACATCTTAAGAAATTTCTAAGGTAAGTAGGGTTTACTTTGTTCATTTTCCGTTCTTCAGAGGAATTTTAATTCCTTGACTATGTTTTAGGACAGCTCCTTCAGCGCAAGGCTCACTTTTGATACTTATTATCATTCCTCTCTGCCTCTAGAATAACGTTGAGCTCACAATAAGCTCCAATAAATACTGTTGATGGAGATATGACAACAGCCACACTTGCTTGCTCCAACATAAAACACAGGACCACAGGAAAAATAAACTCAAAAATAGATATTTTTGAACCACTAGCCAAGTGAGAAATCTAAAGGATGCTGGTATGAGCTTCATAATCTTCTCCATTTGAAAAGATCTAATTATTTAGCCTTCATCACAGTAATAACTGAGTCACCATTTTCTCATTCCACACATGTAGCAGTGTAGATTGCTGTTATATGAGATTTTTAAATGAAAAGGGAAAAAAAGTAATTTCCATTGCATGAGGGGAAAAGGTCTATGATGTTACCTATTGATTGTCATAGTTAGCAATGTCATAGCTACTAGGCTTAAAAGAAAGCAACATATCCTGTCCTTGAAAAGGAAGTAAAACTAACAAACTGGGGAAAATTAACATAGGTGAAAATCCAAAATTCTTACAAACAGAAGATAACTACATACGTGCAAGAACCAATTGCATTGTTGAAATAAAGACCTGAGTGGAGGGGTTAAGAATTCAAAAGGTCCACTAGTAGAAAATACAAGCACAAGATAACTTTTTGAAGGTTAAAAGAACTAGTACAGCAATACATATAGAACATGTGAATTAAGGGTACTTTAATAATTATTTGACAAGAGTATCAAATGCAACAATAATTTGGATGCAGTTATCATCTTCAATATTTTCAAACATGAGACAGTCAAACTTGGAAATGGCTTAAATTTTATACATAACATATATTTTATATATAACATATATTAAGCTTTATATATAATATGTACATTAAATACATATATAATGCCTATGAACTCAGCATGTATAGGAAGTAACAATTCCTCATATCTTAGACTTCAATAAAATAATAGCATATACTATTAGAGGAATAGATAAAAAATATTTCTTTGAAGTTTATAACTCATGTCACCTGCATTATTCCATTTGGTTTCTATATAATTATAGGAGAGTACAGAGCTCTTTATCATGCTGATCATTCCTTAAAGAAAGAAAAGATGGTTTTATCTATATTCTCCATTCCTTCTATGATTTCAGGAAAGGAGCACTCAATAAAAATGACAAAGCTGAGTATTCTTTAGTATTCCAAGATACACATGCAGGTTAAAATTAATAATACTACCCATCAAAAACAGAAGTGAAAGATTATAAATGTTTGGATAATGGTGAACTATGAAATGTACTGTATTATTCACAGATGAAAAGCTTCAAGGCCATACTTATTTCACTCACAACTATACTCTAAAAGGACAGATCCTTGAGGGGAGATGTGACTGGGGTATTTTCCACATCTGCTCTTTATTCTTAAAGACTGTACCAGTAGCCCCAATGTATCCCTGTGTGCTGATTCCTTTGTCTGTACTTGGAAGACAATTAATAGATTCCAGAGGGAGCAGCTTCCAGTGCTCTCATGCAGAGTTGTGAGGACAAATCAACTCTGAAAGAAGAAATGTGGAGTATCTAAAAACCAAAGTATTTTAGTGGCTGGAATATAGAATGAATGTTGATTTTTAAATTTTAGAATTCTATTATTCTGAGAAAAAAATAAGCTTATATTTTTAAATAATGACAGTACCTTATACTATCAAGAATTGACTATATTATTAAATCATGGAAACTATTGTAAGGGCTTTTCATAATTGAATACCATTAAAAAGTATTATTACTAATTCTCCTAAGTGAGAAAATGGAGGCAAAGCAGCTAAGTAGCTTGTCTCCAGCCAAATAATTTATATGTAAATGTATCAGAAATCTCACCATGGCAGTCTTAACTACTATGAAATTTTTTCTCAGCAGAAAATTCGAGGGATCAGCAACATTGACTATGAAAAGAAACAAACTAGAATTCTCTTCAGAGGTAAAAATTAGAACAAGTTACTAAATAATATATTTATTCTGAGGGGGAAAAAAACTACTAACGAGAGTCACAGAACTGAAAGTATAAAGAGCATGTGTCACCATTCTCATGATAGGATTCCTAAAGAATTTGAAGTTATTTGCCAATGATCATATTAGGTAGGAAAAGGTAGAGCAAGATAAATAATTCAAATATTAATATTTCAAGTTCAGTGGCCATGTTCATATACCACAATTTGGAATCTTAAATCCTCTTTTTTTCTCTAACCAAATTGTTGTCAAGAAGACAAAATACAGTATATACTTTCAAAGTTAATTGTTGAATTATTAACAACTGGCCTTCCCTGGTTAATCCAGTGAGAATATCAAAGAATTTATTGAAATGGCTTATTGCTATCAAACATATAGTTTGGAAATGCAAAGAAGTGTAAAATATGAGCATGCTTGTATTTTTTGAGAACTCTGAATAAGACTTATTACATAACAATGACAATTACTATAGCAATACCAAGTATACTAACTAGTTTATGGCTTAATTCTAAGTTAGATTTAGAGGAAATAGTAACTGTGAGTATTTCCTTCTGAATTTAGGTAATAACTTCCCCAATGATAAGTAATCTGATTTCTTACTTAACCACACCACTGTTATTGCAGAAGTCTGAGTTGCAATGTATTATGAAATTGAAATGTATGTACAAGACACATTTACACGCTGGTACACAACAAAGAGAAAGAGAAAGGCAGGGTCCAGAGGATCTGCTTCCCCGTGAGAAGTAATTTCAGGTTTGATTTCTGCAGAGAACAGGCTGGAAAGGAAGGTAAATACTAAATAGAAGACAGAGGCCAGGAAGGAAGTCTGTGTTTCATCACCATTTGCCAGATCCATACTCACGCTTACCATACAAGGTTACTACATTTGTTTACACATTAAAAGTCCGATGTTAAAAGGCTCCTGTTTTAAAGACTTTGTTGCTAGTTGATGGCACTACTGGGAGCTGGAAGAACATTTATAAGGTGAGACCAGGGGAAGAAGTTAGGTCATTGAGATGCCCTTGAAGGGGTTATCAGGGACCCGATCCCTAGGTCTCTTTGCTTCCAGCCACCTCCTCAGCTATACCCTCCCACTATCACACACAGCCTTGTCCCAGGCCCAAAGCATCAGGGCCAACCAACTATAGCTGGAAAATTCTGAAACTGTGAAACATTTCCTCATCTCAGGAATTCATCTCAGGAATTTTGTCACTGTAACAGAAAGCTGACAGATCCAAATTGCTTGTGTTTCTTCCCTCCCCTTTGGCAAAATGGTACCAAACTTCTCTTCTTGTCCATATGATATTGGAGTTAGGTCTGTTTGAATCACTGCTCCTTTAATGAAGTAAATATATAAAGATATGTGGTTTTCTTCCTCCTAAAAATAATGGTGAGTTATTCAGAATTTGTTTTCAAATTTTAAATAGTTAAGCTTGGCTACCACAAGTAAGTATTTTAAGTATGCCCAGATCAATTAATAAAAGTAAATCTTTGTAAAAAATAGAGCCTGTCCTATTTAAGTGGTTGATGAAGTCCTCTGATAATAAAGAAAATTAAAATTATACTTTTTCCTCCGGGGTGGGTAAAATGTTCACATACAAATCAAATTCTTTTTGCTGCTGTGTTATTTCAGGCATTTATTTAACAAATATTATTGGGAATGGAATGTGATTCCTTCTCTAGTAGAATTTAGAGCACATAAAAGCAAGCAAAGACATCAAAGGAGTTATCTTTTGTAAAAAAAAAAAAAAAGGGAAAAAAATAATGGAAGGGATGAGAATAATTAAGATGTGTTATGTCCATGTACCAACTCCCCACTATGTGTGTAATCATTATGTGCAGCAAACATGCAATAATAAAAAATGTGAATAATAAAAAATATGCAACTGCAATACAGCCACCAAAATGCAAGGTGCTAAGAGACTATGAAAAAAGATTTGACCTAATCAGAGAAGTTCAAGGAGGGCTTCCCTGTGGAAATGACACGTGAGCTAAGATCTAAAGAAAAAGAGGCATATATTTCTGGGAAAGAGAAGAAATAAACAAAATCTCTGGCAGAAATGAGCAGAAGAATATGTTGTGCCTTGGAAAGGAACAAAATGATTAAGAGGGGCAGAATGTCAACACTCTCAAATGTTGAAGAGACCTTGATTAGGATGAGGACTAAAAATGCCCATTGGATTTGGAAAACAGCAGATTAATGGAGATATTAGAAGGCATTGTTATTAAAAAATTATCCCATAAATGTTAAATGGAAATGATTGTAAATTCCAGTTCAGAAAATAACTGTTGAGCCCAGACAAACCCACAAAGATGAACAAAGAACACTGTTGCTGCAAAGGGATAAGGGCATCAAGGATTCTTGTTTGTTTTAATGAGCTAAATATGGCTGTGCCTAAGAACATGGATAATAAAGCAAAGCAGAAACCTAGGATTTCTAACATGTTTTCACTCTACTGATACAGAGCTACACATTTTCTATACCAAAAAAATATCTTATTTAACTATCCACTCTATTCTTTCATGTTGAAATGCAGCTTATTTCAAGCAGCTAGCATCTAAAAGTTAAATAAATATCCAACCTAGCTTTAATACATTTTGAGTATTTTTCTGCTGATATAACTATAGCTTTCTATTAAATTCCAGAATGTAAAAAATTATCTTTGTTGAAGAAAAAGGATTCATCATGCATTCATAAAATAAGATGAGCTGTTTGTACTCAATGAAAAATATTTTTAATGAACTGGTTATTGTACTCTATATGATTGGGCTCATAATGAACGGTAAATCTCATAATACTTCAGAACATCAACTGTTGTTAAGTCAGGTTTCATCATTAAGGAAAAAGATTGTCCCAGACACCAATTCATTATCTAATTTATATTACAGCTTTGAAATTCTATAATTCATTAAGCCTGAACATAAAATTCTGATTACTCTGATCTGTACATACATTTTTCTTTACAAAAGGTAACACTATGAATGATCTATTAAAATATGTTGTTTACTAGTAAATGAATGGATTTTTATTACTTTAACATAAGAGTTTCAGTTCCTAAGTAAAATAGTAATAAATTAATAATAACATTAAACTAAAATAACACTAACTACATTTGGCTTTTTGCTTCCATCCTTGGGTTCCACCATTGATTCATTTGTAGATCAAAAATATTGAAAAAAATTTTACTGAGTATATACAGACTTTTTTTCTTGTCATTATTCCCAAAATTACTTTCTTGTCATTATTCCCTAAACAATACAGAGTAAGAACTAGTAACATAGCATTTACATTTT
>NW_004624837.1:491427-502778 GCF_000247695.1 Heterocephalus glaber | reverse complement strand
ATCTTCCCCCCAAAATTAAAAGAATCATACCACAGTGATATATGTGCACCCATGTTTATAGTGGCACAGTTTGTAATAGCTGAAGCTTGGAAACAGCCCAAGTGCCCATCAACTGGAGACTGGATAAAGAAGATGTGGGGTTTTTTTATAAAATGGTGTACTACTCAGCCATAAAGAATAAGAAATTAGAGACATTTATAGCTAAATGGATGCACATTGAGGACATACAATCAAGTGAGATAAATAGGACATGCATATGTAAATACAAAATAGTTTCTCTGGTATGAGAAACATAAAATGTAAATAAGAATTAAAGTGAATAATTGATCATGTGAAGTGGGAGAGGTCCAAAGTGGTAGAGGAAGTGGTAGAGGTAGGGGAAAGGAAAGAAGGGAAAAGAAAAATGTGATATAAGAAATAAATGGAAACAAACCCTCTGCAAATAGGGAGGGATGTAAATAGGGGTTGAAGGGAGAGCAGGGGAATGGGGAAAAAATAAGAACCAAGATACATCATGTAAAGGTACAAGTTCCCAATGATGAATGTAAATGTATTGTATACCTAAAATGTACCAATAAAAGACTTTAAGAGAAAAAAAAGAATGAGAAAAGATGTCTAAGAAAATGACCCTATTAAATGCCATTGTGTCGGAGCAATGGAAGTGAAATCAAGAGAGGAAAATGATATCCACCTGCCATAGAGGAGAGGATGGAGAGGAGAGTATAATTTAGTTCTCCAACCATTCACTCAGTGCTTAATATGTGAAGTGCACTGTGCTGGAAGACAGGCTTTTCATGTTCTTATCCTCTTCTAGATGTAAACAGGTTATTTCATTATAGTGTGGTCAGCTCAGTGATATGCATGCTCAGTGTGTAATAGAAAGATAGCAAAAGTCACGGAACACAGCCTAAGACAGAAAAAAAACTTTTAAGAGATGATAAAAGATAAGCAGCATCTTCAGGCATAGTAAAAACCATGTAAGGAAGGTCAGAGGGAAAGTGACATCAGGAAAAGGCACTGCATGAAAAATAGCAAAGGCGAATAGAGCTTAAAAGAGAATACAGAATTCCCTAAAGGGAACAGTCAGCAGAGCTGAATGCTACTAAAAAGGAAAATAAAATTAAATGAAGAAGGCCCTTTGAGTTTGCCACTTTATGAAGTAACTGGTGACCTTGGCTATAGCAGCTACTCTGAAGTGAAGGGAACAGAAAACAGCCTACAGTAAGATGAAGAGTGAATGCTTCCAAAACTATGATATAGATTTAATGCAATGCGACTGAAATTCCAACAATATACTTTACAGAAGGAGAGAAAAAAATCCAAAAATTCATTTGGAATCCATCAGAAGAAACCTAGAATAAGAATAAGTCTAGGCAACAGAGACATGGCTGTGGGTATCACAATCCCCAACTTGAAACTATACTACAAAGCTACTGTGATAAAAACATCATGGTACTGGGAAAGAAACAAACCCGAGTATCAGTGGAATAGATTAGAAGATGCAGAAACAACTACAGATATACTCAGCCACCTCATCTTTGACAAAGGAGCCAAACATCCTCATTGGAGGAAAGATAGCCTATTTAATAAATGGCGTTAGAAAAACTGGATTTCAACCTGCCAAAGATTAAAACTGGACCCATACCTATCACCATGCACTAAACTAAGATTGAAGTGGATTAAAGATCTAAATATTAAGAAAGAAACACTAAACTTGCTGGAAGATAAGTTAGGTAAAACTCTTGAAGATATTGGCATAGGAAAAGACAATACTGAATAGTTTCTCCAGTGTGAGAAACTGAAAGTGTAAGTAAGAATTAAAATGATTAAAATTAATAATTGATACTTTGAAATAAGAAAAACACCAAAGGTGTAGGGGTGGTGGGAGGGGAAGGGGAAAGGGAAGAAAGGAAAGGAAAACTTATGAGAAAAGGAAAAAAAAAATGGAAATGAAATCTATGTAAATAGGGAAGGGTGGAGGGGGTGATGGGTGCACAGGTAATGGGGAAAAAAATAAGAACTAAGATACACCATGTACAGGTATAAACACCCAATGATAAATGTAAAACGTATTGTATACCTAAAATGCACAAATAAAAGAATTTAAAAGAAAAAAAATAGTGAATGGAAGAACATGAAGTTTCATGATAAAGAAGAATCACTTCGCAAGGAGTTTAATGGGGAAGAAAATACAGACAGGCTAGTTAGAATTGCTCAAAGGTCTGAAAAGGCTTTGCTTTACTGTCAGAGAGAATCCAGGACATTTACAAGTTGCAGGAAAGAAAGTAGAGTACAGAAAAGGTTTAAAATGTAGTTTACTTTATTCACTCATTCACACAACAAATATTTATAGAAACTCTGCAGTGTTCTTCAGCACATCATGCCAATATAAACAACCAACTCTCTTGATGGTGTTAGCATCACATTTTAAATAAACTTGGGAAACATAAATAGTCAATGGTAAATAGCAAAAAATTACATCTCAATTCCACAGTCAGCATAGTAGTTACAAACACTTATAATAATGAATTCTGCTTTGTCACAATTATACAAAAAAAAAAAAAAACCTGCCACAGTTCAAAATAAGCATATAGTATTAAGATTTTGTTTGCTTCAGGGGGAATAATTACCTCAGCAAGAATATCAATTCTGTTGCAAGGACTTTAGTAGTGAATAGATATGTTAAGATTATTTTATGTTGTTTTATATTATTATATTTTTATTATTATTTTTGTGAAAGAGGGCCTTCTGGAGCCAGGGAGGTAGCTCAGTGGCACAGTGCCTGCAAGGCAAGCATGAGGTTCTGAGTTTGATCCCTCCCCAAAAAAGGGGAGTGTTCCACTTCTGCCCATTCTGCTACCATGATGAATATTTAAATTTTTCTATTATTCCTAACTATAACTCTCTATAACTTTGCAGTATAAAAATATTTACTTTATATGTAGCAGTTCTTTAGATTGCAGAAGATACTTAAAATATACACATATTGGGCACATTGTTTTTAGAGTAACCCCTCCCAATTCAATTATCTCTTGTATGTTATTTCCTTTTCATTCTGGCTCCCTTCTTTCAGATGTTTTTTAGCTAGGTAATTTTTAACTTTCTCCATTACATCAAACAAACTTTTAATTGTGAAAAAGTAGTTACAACACTGAATATGATGAGTATTTTAAAAGTAATCCAACAGCATATGTTTAAAACATGGACAGTCATAATATCCATGGATTTAATGATATAAGCCACCAGCAACTACATTTTTCCTATTTAATTTCTGAATTATGTTTCAATTTAAATATTGAATATAAATATTTCTGTATTTTTGTATTTATTATTAGTCTTGCTCAAAATGTCCAGGATCATTCTGAATGATAATGTAGCAAACTACCACATTGCTTATCTCTCCAAGATTTTGATCTTCTACAAATCAAATGAGTATGTCATCTAGGCCTTCATATAAGCATTGATAAAATGATAAAGGATAGACATATAAGGGGATTTTCCATTACAAACTCAAAAACTTTATTCCAGGGTGACATTAATATATTTTAAGGAAATCTACAGTCTTCTTTCCCTTATATGCAAAGTTCTTATCAAAAGCCTTGGGAGATATTTAGCTATAGTTAAGACAAAATATGTTTGGAAATCCACTAATTCTCTACAAATACAAAAAATGTGAGTCAGTGTTGCTTGTTTCATGATAACTGTTTTCTTTTCAGTGCCTCTGAAATTAGTATCAGTTTGGTGATCCTTTCTAGAAATCTAGAAGAGGTAGAAATTAAACCTATTAATGTACACTGTCCAGAATTTATTTTTTTATTGACTTTTTTCTTCGATGTAATTGAAATAGCTTTTATTTCCTACATTTCTCTTTCTCCTATGAAATCTACTTTTAACTCAAAGAAGATATAAAACTGTCTCCTATCTCCATCAAAATTTTACTGCTCCTACTCTAGAGTTCTTCTGAAAACTTTTCAGTAAAGTAAGTATTACTTATATGTGATATTATTTTTATTTTCTTACTTCATATAAAACTGTAGTGTTCCCATGCAGGAGAGGTCCATAGCAGATGTAGGAATGTCCAACAACCCAGCCTAAGTCAGAAGCTGCCCACCACACCTAAAAAAATAAGATAATAAAATGCATATATGTGTTAATCAGAAAAACTTCATGCAGTGTAATTATTTTTGAGGGGGGTGGTGGTACCAGGGATCGAACTCAGGACCTTGCTCTTGCAAGGCAGGCACAGTGCCACTGAGCTAAATCCCCAACCCCTATGTAGTATAATCTTAAAACCATGGTTACCTCTCCAGGTTTAAGTCCGTATATGGAAGACATCGTCCAGTTTAGCATTACAGCATATCCTCCAGTGGGTCTGACCACACCCTATTGGAGAGAAAATGTGAAGTTAAAAATTAATTAAAAATGTGTAAAAGATTCTCCATCTTCATGTTATTTGGAAAGTTCCAGGTTGAAAGTAACACCAAACTACTTTGACTTTTATATAAATATTTGAATCATTATTTCTTTCACTTCTCCAACAGTAAACCCACAATAATTTGTCTTGATCAATGCCATTTGTCCATTTTCACATGACATTCTTGACTTTCCAAAGAAAACTTAGGGTTTCACAAAATTACATACAACAAATATTTTTTCAATGGTGAGACATATTACTCAACATAAAATTTCCAGATATGATGTCAGAACAAAAATGGAAACAAATTAAGTGAATAAAAATTTAAAATTTGACCATATACCTAAAATGTAGACTAAGATATAGTTATCTATTTCCTAAGGTGCTTAAATAATACTAGACTACCTAGAGGAAACAACGCTATTTTCTAACTGGAGCCCAATTACAGTGATAAGTAGAAGACATGCAAACACAATATTAAAGTTGAACAACTCTTTAATGATGAATTCTAGAAATCTGGGAAATGAATCCTAATGAGTTGGACCTTGCACTAGCACATTTGCCTAACAGTGAATTTGGGGCAAAAACTAGAAATTGTTACGTGATTATTACGCAGTTTCCACAAGTCAGTTTTAATAGCTTTCCTCAGTACTGTGAACACATTCAACTTCAATACCAAGTTATGAATACTAGTTACAAGAGTCATTATAAATAAGAACTGATGGTAAATGTAATAATTTCATGTATTGCTTTATTACGAAAAATTTATCATTAGCTTAATAGGACAGAACCAGAATAAGCAGAATATCCAGAATAAGCAGGAATAAGAAAGAAGAGAGACACATTACACTCATGCATTTGAAGTAGCTTTTAGTACAGTGATTATAACTGCCCTATGTAAAAATCATATTAATTGTTTTAAATAAAAGGATAAAGAATGAATTTACTATTAATTGTAGTTTAGCTCTGTCACTTTAATGTATACAAATCAGGAGGAAGAAAAAAAAGAAATTGACTTTCCATTAGTTACAAAAATTGTTGCTTCCTCAAGTACCACTAATAAAACATTGGTGTCAAGCTGTGAAACATATTTTATCTACTAGCAACAATACCTGGTCTCTTGGCAAATTTCAGATGCAGCTTTGTTGGCATTTGAGAGCTGTTTCTCAGGTTCTATGACACTGTTAGCATACATCTGGCTCTCCTAATCACCTTGGGGATATTACAAACCCTAAGCCCTCTGCCAGCAAGCTTCACACATGCACTTCGCCAAGTACAATGAGCAGCTAGCTATTCTCCACTATAGTGTATTCTATTTTAAGTGCACTTTGCTGATTAATTGGAAAGTCTTTTCCTATGGCTCAATAACTTGAGGAATTAAATATTAATCACTTTAGAAAGAACTTTTTTCTAGAAAATTTTATTTATTGGACAGAGGAGAAAAACACTTTCTTTTGTAGACAAAGTACTGTTCATATGTTATGGTAAGTAGCAAAACTTAATATCAGTAATGATTTAACTTAAGCTTTTTAAAAATTTTCTAGCCACTTTACCTGTCCATGCATTCGCAGCACATTTGTATTAACAATTCTAAAATTATTATAATAGAAAACATTTGTAGATTGTACAGTACATATGGTAAAATGCATTGTCTAGAAATGAAAAGAAATCAAAAACTAAGTATACACAACTAAGCAGTAATTCAGTTGGAAAACTGAATTCACAGGGTAAATTAACAAACTTATATTTCTCTCTCAAATCAGTGTTTCCTCAAATGATGTTTACCAACATTGCTTTGAAAGTCAATGAATTACTTAAATCTGACTGAAAAAAAGAAGTGAGATTTAAAAACTTAACCAAATCATGAATGAAAAAGTATTTAAAATTTTAAACCCTAAAACTTAGTTTTTTTGTGTGTTAAGTACTGAACCCAGGGCCTTGCAAAGCACGTACTCTACCACTGAGCTACACCCCAGCTTAATATTTAATATCTTTTAAACAGTATTGCTTCCTTCATCTTAGAATTTATCACTTTTTATTTTTCTATGTGATGATATCAATCAAAAAGGTGAAATGTCAAAATACTTAGAGGTTGTCATCAAAATTTTTCATTAAAAATGATAAAAATCGACCTGAAGAAGTCATAATTTTTGTTTTCACTGGTCTTCAAATTTCATTTTAATTTTTGTAAAGGATGAATATAAAAAAGTCTCAGTCAAGCATCATTTTACCATTAATTAACCTAAACTTTAGATTTGTAATTTGGTCTGGCCTCTCAAAATATCCAGATGATACAATTTTTAAATTTTTGCGTAGCTCATATGGCATAGAAAAAAAAGAATAGTACAGATATGGTAGGTAGCAATATTTACTGTCAGTAATAATTTAACTTAAAATATTTAAAAATTTTCTACATATATATTTTATAAGAAGTTTGAATAAACAAAAAAGAAAGATTAGAATTAAAATATTCTTTATTATAAATGTAAATTTGTAAATAACATAAAAAATAAACATTTTTTCTTGTTTGTAATCTTATTTTCCAGGTAATGATAATTACAATGCAAAGGGGAAATCTATTTAGCCCATGAAAACATAAATCTTAAAAAAAATCATATTTAAGTAAGGAAAATTAATCACAAACAAAAGGACGCTGTTTTTTCCTGAGAAAAGTTCTTGCTATGTTGCCTACGCTGTCCTCAAACTCCTGGCCTCAACTAATCCTCCTACTTTAGCCTCCAGATTAGCTGGAACTACAGGCATACAACCCCATACCTGGCTCTAAAATAACACTTTTAAAGTATATCCGAAATATGATGCATAGGGTAAAAATATTTATTCAGCACAAACACACTAAAACACAGGCTTCTTGCATTTTAATTTTAAACCTCTGCTATTACTTTATGTATGTACTTATATTCTTCTTACCTCATATTCTTACATACCTTAAAAGTAAAAACATTAAGTGATCAAATATGTTCTCAGAAAATCCTTATACTTTGCGAATATACTGTTCCTGAGGTGTTTTGTTATGTTTTGGGGTTGATTTTTTTTTTCTGTAGGATTAGCCACAATCCTTAAAATCTTCTGGAGAAGGTGACAAGATACAGGTGGGAATAACATGCTGAGTCCCAAATGAAAACATGAAAATGAATTCTTTCTCAGCAATGGGAAATAAGATGATGTAAGTGTCCTCTTTCTTTTTGACAACTTAGAATGTACACAGGATTTTTAAAAGTGATTCTCTAAAGGAAAAAATAGTGATTACTTGTCACCCAGGAATGGAACCACAGAGTCACCACAGAGAGTTCTTTAAGAAACCCAACTGCCTTTGAAGACAAAGAAAAGCTGCAAAATATTATACATGAAGCCATTAAAGTAAAACCGAAGATTTCAGTTGCTTCAACTTCAAGAAAACAATTGGAACTATAGGTATTGACAAGTAAGAGAAGAGATGACTGAGGTGTATGGTAAAATAAGATCTGGAGATAATTCATTCTAAGAGGGACGTGTGTGTGTGTGTGTGTGTGTGTGTGTGTGTGTGTGTTTGTGTAAGTCTGGATGACAAATCTCAGAATTCCAAGGCAAGAAAGATTGAAGTATATTAAAAGACTTTATACATTCTAGGTTGAGTCCTCTCCATCACTTACTCTGTATTAAAAGCTTATATAAATGTAATTATTTACATATATAAAATATGTATTTATTCACATTCACATGTATATGCTTAGACATATATATATATATATATGATTTATGCATATATACATATGTGTGTTTGTGTATTTATACATGTACTTCAACCCAGCCTGACTAGCTGAGGAAAAAAACAAAAGAGATAGGGAAAGGGCTGGGGATTTAGCTCAGTGGTTCCGGTGCCCACCTCGTAAGCATAAGGACCTGAGTTTGATCCCCGGTACCAAAACAAACAAACAAACAAACAAAAGAAATAGGGAATACGTATTACACTTGATGCAAGAAGTCCATGCCAGCTTTGGTGGCACACACCTGTAATCCCCGTACTCAAGAAGCTGAGACAGGAGGATTGCTGCAAATATGAGGCTAGCCTGGGATATATAGTGAGATCTAGGCCAGCCTGAAATACATAATGAGACCCTGTCTCAAAAATCAATCAACCAAACAAACAAATAAATTAGAAATCTATTACCAAATGATGGTTGGATTTGGAGGTTCATGAGAAAAATCGTTCTGATTTACACAAAAATTCTGCACACCAATGATAGTCTTGTCATGATAATGACTACTCTTATCATCACCTCTGTCTAGAATGAATCCTCAGTTCTTTGCTGAATCTGATTAGTTCCTACTTAGACCCACAAATATTTGAAGACACTGCAGAAGTACTACCTCCCCTGGGCACAAAGCCTCCACTCTCACAGCCAGCAAGCTGCACACAGGCAATTTGCCATGGACAATGAGCAGCCACTCCCAGCTATTCTGTCCTATCTTACATATGCTTTGCTAGTTAATCAGAAGGTTTTTTTTATGGCTTAGTAACTTGAGGAATTAGACAGTAATCACTTTGCAAACACTTTTTTCTCTAGAAAATTTCATTTATTGTGCAGAGAATAAAAAATATAGTTTCTTTTGGGGACTACAGGTTGTCCCTCTCCCTGTGTAGGTAGCAATACTTGTAGTGTTGTGTGCCTCTCCCTTCTATCCCGCAGTCCCCAGGGCCAGCCAACCTCATCAGAGCACTGGTGTCGCCAGCCCATCTTGGATCTGCTTCACCTCTTGGTGCTGGGAGGCTAATGCATTTGTATCTTCAGTGCCACGTCTGGCACAGAATGGGCATTTCATACATTTATTGACTGAATGAATGAACAGTGGGAGTGAAGAAACTCTAGTGTGAACAATGTAACTCTTAAAAAGATACCCTTCTTTGTTCAGGAGAAACCCTTGAAACTTGTAGAACTTAGTGCATCATTTTAGAAGAAATGGAATGATTCCATTTGGGCTACTTTATCTAATATAAAATCTCTTGCTGTAAGCTTTTGGGTGACTCTAAAACTATTTCTGTGGAAGATACTTTAACAACTGTATAATTTTTTTTAATAACTGTATAATTTTTTATTGATCTGAACAGCTGTGAGATAAGGAGCAAAGATGCAGCAAGTTCTGCATTTTAACTGCAAGAAATGTACCACACATTAAAAATAAGATAAAAAACTCATATCTCTCTCTCTCTTTCTGTGTGTGTGTGTGTGTGTGTGTCTCCCTTACACACACACATTTTTTATTCTTTCCTAGAGCAGGGAATAAGAATAAAATCTAATAACAAGTAGAAATAAAAGTTAAATAAGTTGTAAAAATACACAAAAGAACAAAAAATCTTATCTGTCACCTTCCTTCCTTTCAAGACTTTCCTTCTGGTTTTGCCTATTCTCCTTTGCTGCTATATTTATTTATTTTTTGTGTTATCAGTGTCCCTCCATAATATCAAGCTGGAAGGTGATAAATATGATCATTACTAAATCTCCCATTCCCAAAAGAACTCTCCATGTAGATGAGGAATTTTTATTGTGTGGGGCTTTGAAATACAATGCATACAGGTACCAAATTAAAACAAGATAGAAGTGCACAACACAACAAAAATGTATGCAAAGTAGCTTAGTTGTGATTGTTAGAGTATTTGCAGCAGTTCAGAGATTAACCTGTCATATAGCAAACCGACAACTCCACAGTTCGTAGATGTCAAAATGCAAATATGCCATAAATATATCTGCAAATTACCCTCCAAAAAGGACTCCTTTATATCTGTCTTATATGTTTCTATAAACAATAAGCATTGTAAACAGACTGTTTTTATGAACTCACAATATTGTTTTCCTCATGCAGATCAAAAATCGAGAAAACAAACTATGATGCTATAAAGTGTACTTCAATACTGCACATGTGCTCATCTTTCCTGTCCTTGCATTCTGAAGATAGCAACATTAAAATTCATATATTATTAGTTCTGATTAGAGCTAAAAAATGAGGTTAGAATTGCATGAATAAAGAGGAGTCTGAAGAGCTAACTGGAGAAGTCAGAGATGTTTCAACAAATATTCTGAGAATCTGCTATAGTCAAATTTTATGACTAGTTAGCAGAACCGAAGTATGATATACTCTAAGACCTGTCAAGATATGTGTAAGGTAGATTAAAATAAGTAAAGTTCAGCTAGCAAAATACAATTTCAAAACAATTATAATTCTTAAGTTCAACAGAGTTGAGAAAATTATGTCTGAGGGCCATTGAGAAGCACCTATCTTACCTTGTTGTTCTGCATGAAGGTCATACTTTACAAAACCCATTCAAATCACTCCAGTGACTTAAATTCCAGCCCTCCACAATAACGACACACAAAGGTCTAAGCTCCAGCCCTAGATGCACTTCTTGGGTTCAGATTCTCACTTCAACTGCTGACTGGCAGTCTCCATGTTAGTGTCCCCAAAATTCATCATCCTTAATATGGCTTTCCTAGCTCCAAACCATCCTCTCCTATTTCTATTGCAGTAAATATTCAAAATCACCCATTTGCTCAGGTGCAAATTCTTAGACTCTTCCTTTGACTCACTCCTAACCTCGAGTCAAATCTGATTCCTCCCCATTAAATGTAAAAGTAAAATCTTAAACTAAACAGCCTCCCAAACAACCTTCTTGTCTCTTTGCTTCTAGTTATCCATCTCCCTAATAAATGACTCACAGTCTGTCTTGCCATCACCTCTGGGCATGCACCTTTCCTCCAGAGTAGATTAGCAGGACTGTGGTTTACATATAGTTTTATCTGTTCTCACATAGAATGAGGACTCAGTACCTGAATATTGAACTAAGCCAAATTCAATGTCAATGGGGAAATTTCCAAGCAATTAAAGAAACCTCCAATTTACTGGAATTTACCCTTCAGGATGATATATATATATATATATATAT